>PVJN01014396.1:0-46682 GCA_004026805.1 Lasiurus borealis | reverse complement strand
AAAATGAAGATGGTACTGCATTAGGAATAATGCATTGAATGCATTTTTTATGTTTCTGTTATGAAACAAACACATCATCATGCAATCAGAATCTGCAAGCATTTCCTTTAAGGTATGTGTAAATTCATGGCAAATTTATCTCACTTCAAAATTTTGGATGTTCTGAACTTTCATAAAATGTCAACCATAGCATTTGAAAAGCATTGAAAATATATTAATGTTTTCTTGGTTTTATTAAAATGTACAGTATTGCCCTACCTGGTTTGGCTCAGTGGCTAGAGCATTGGCCTGGAGACTGAAGAGTTCAAGGTTCAATTCCGGTCAGGAGCACATGCCAGATTGCAGGCTTGGTCCCCAGTGGGGGGCTTGCAGGAGGAAACCAATCGATGGTTCTCTCTCATCATTGATGTTTCACTCTTTCCCTCTCCTTTCCTCTCTGAAATCAATATAAATATATTTCAAATAAAATATACAGTGCTTTATTTTTAATATACTAGGGGCCCAGTGTGCGAAATCGCGCAAGACCCAGACTTGCAGTGCAGGCAGGACCCAGACTGACTCCTACCATGCCAAGAGTCAAATCCCCACCCACCCACACGTGCCTCACAGTGCATGCAGCCTCCTGGTGACCAGTCTTTGGTTGTAACAGTGTTAAGGCCACTGGGTTTTTATAATAGAGATGTAATGATCAAAACTATAAACATACTTTCCCCACCCTGAATATCTGAATATATATATACATGCGCACACACACACACACACACACACACACACACACACACTTTCTCTACCCTGAATATATATTTACATACATGTATATACACACACACATATGTGTGTGTGTGTGTGTGTGTGTGTGTGTGTTTGGGGCTTGGTATTAAACTTTTAGAGATATCCTTTATTCAAGTAGTATGTCGAAGAATAATAGAGATCTGTGACTAAAAAGAAATATTACTGTTAAGCTCTATGCAGTATGTGTATAATATATATAGCTTGATATATAATATATGACGATATATGAAACTCACATAGGCTATATTTGTAGTGGGTAAATACATACATGTTATTGTAGGTAAACATACCCACAATATGTGAAGGTATGTATGTATGAGTAGGGATGTGAATATAGTGATAGCTAAATTTTCACAAGGCTTGTGCATTGTTTTATAGTTTAAACAAACAAATTCAATTTTTTGCTGATCTCATTTTCTCTAGGTTGAGTGAAAAAATCCTTTTTCTAGGATGAACTTGGTTTATGAGCTTTGTGGTCATGACTTGCTTTGTGGTGAAAGGCTACATCAGTGAAAAATTAAACTTTGTATTCACATGGTTGACTATCTTAAGAATTTTCATGGTTTGCACTTAAATATAGACATGTGCCATTTAACAACAAGGATGCATTCTGAGAATTGTGTTGGTGTGCAAATATTATAGACTGTATTCACACATACCCAGGTGATATAGCTTACTACACACCTAGGTTATATCATATAGCCTGTTGCTCCTCGTCTACAGGACTATACAGTATCCTATATAATAAAAGCCTAATATGCTAAGTGCCCAGTCATCTGGTCATCCATTCAACCAATCAAAGCATAATATGCTAATGATATGCTAAGGCCACTCAACTGCTCGCTATAACGTGTACTGTCTACCAGGGGGGAGTCAACCAGTCAAACATTCCCTATGACGTGCACTCACCACTAGGGGCAGATGCTCTGATTGGTAGGCTAGCTTGCTGCCGGGATCTAACCAATTGGGACTGAGCAAGATGGACTAGACATACCCTGGAGCCCTCCCATGGCCCCCTCCAGCTGGCCAGCCTCCCATATCCCTCCTCAACCCCAAACAATCGTGTACCCATGGAGTCCCTCAGCCTGGCCTGCACCCTCTCACAATCCAGGACCTCTCTGGGGTTTCATGTGCTCCCACAGGGTGCACTTTACTCAGCCAGAAGCCAGGCTCACAGCTGGAGAGTGCAGCAGCAGTGGCAGGAGCCTCTCTTTCTGTGCAGCTGCACTAAGGATGTCCAACTGCCAAACATCCCCTGAGATCTCCCAGACTGTGAGAGGGTTCAGGCCAGAATGAGAGACCCCTCTCCCAAGTGTATGAATATCATACACTGGGCCTCTAGCGTTACTATACAACAGAAAATAATGCCATAAAGAGATGTGGCAGACAGAAGATGTAAGAGGCTGTTAACTGTAGCAAACTTTTTTTATAAATTGAAAGAGTACTAGTATACTCTAAAATAATGATAAAAAGTATAGAATAGTAAATACATAAACCAGTAACATAGTCATTTATTACCATTATCAAGTATTATGTACTATGTATAATTGTATATGTTATACTTTTATAAGATTGTCAGAACAGTAGATCTGTTTACAACAGTAGCACCACAAACACACAAGTAATGCATTTCACTATAACATCACAATGGCTGTAATATCATTAGGTGATAGAAATTTTTCTGCTCCATTATAATTTTACTAGAGGCCAGGTGCATGAAATTTGTGCATGGGGGACTGTCTCTCATCCTAGCCTGCACCCTCTCTAATATGGGACTCCTTGAGGGATGTCTGACTGCCCATTTAGGCCTGATCCCAGCAGTCGGACATCCCTCTCACAATCCAGGATCGCTGGCTCCCAACTGCTAGCCTGCCTGCCTTCCTGATTGCCCCTAACTGCTTCTACCAGCCAAATCACCCCTAACTACTCCTTATCAGCCTGAATGATGACTAACTTCCCTCTCTTGTAGGCCTGGTCACTCCCCAACTTCTCTCCCCTGCAGACCTGGATCCCCCCCATTTGCCCTTCCCTGCAGGCCTGTTTGCCCCCAACTTCCCTCCTCTGCCAGCCTGGTCACCTGTAACTTCCCTCCCCTGAAGGCTTGATCACCCCCAGCTGCCCTCCCTTGTAGGCCTGGTCCCTCCCAACTGCCCTCCTCTGGTAGCCTGATCCCTCCCAGCTGCCCTGTCCCGCTGGCCATCTTGTGGCAGCTATATTGTGTCCACATCTCGGAAACCATCTTTGAACACATAGGGGCAGCCATCTTGTATGTTGGAGTGATGGTCAATTTGCATATTCCTCTTTTATTAGATAGATGGGACTACCTATCTATATATGGCCATGTGGCACATGCTTGTATATCAGGAACCTTCATAGTTGTATGGTTGAATATACTGGAGGATTTCTTGATGCTTTTCATTAATTTATGAAAAGAAGACACAGAGTTGTATGGATTTAAACTTGAGTAAACCCTATGCCCTCCTTGGTTTGTCTCCTAAAAGTATATTTTTGTCTTGTTTTGTTTTGTTTTTCCATATGCTTTTGTAGAGGCAAAATACAAATAATCTCGAACTCTACTAGTACTTTTGAATTTCATTGAGAGAAATAATAATTAGGTCATTAATTTCAATGTTTAATATGCTTAGGTCAACAAGATTCCTTGAAGGACTTCTCATTGGATAATCCTGTTTCTTTCGCATTTTAGAAAGATTAATTCAAAGATTTTTTATTCATAATTTTTATTTCCCCAAGTTACATTGCATCTCCTTTATATTGATGTTTATTAGCATTTTTTAAGGATGGAATGACCAGTTCAGATTTGAGTAGTAACTGTTATGAGCTTTTCTGTGGCAAATACTGGACTGAGGTTTCCAATTTCAATTTCAGATAAATGCTTTTGCCTAGCTGAATGAGCTAGGCCAGTGGCTGGCAAACTGCAGCTCATGAGCAGCGGTATGCTGCTCTGTTGACTAATGAGTTTGCTGACCACTGACGTAGACTCTGGATTCCAATAATGACAGGCTGTTATTCTTCATTGTGATTAAGCCCCTATCCAGTGGTCAGCAAACTCATTGGACACAGAGCAGCAAACCACAGCTCGTGAGCCGCAAGTGGCTCGTGAGCTGAACTTTGCCGACCACTGGGCTAGGCTATTTGCTCATCTGCTCATCTGTAATTTTACTATCCTGTTTCAGAATTTCCACAACATCATTACCCTAACCTTTTTGTGTCACTTTTCCCTGATCCAATGATGGTAAGTGGACAAAAAAAAATGCTTTGGTTAAAATATGAAATATTTCTGTGGAAACAAAACGATTAATGCTCAAGACTATTTTTTTTCTTTTTTATTCTTTAAAGTATTAAATATAGGGGTAAATATGTCTCCTGTTTTCCCCTATTTACCTCCCCAGCCTTCCTCAACCTCCAGCACATGCCCTCACCCCTGTAGTGTCTGTGTCCATTTGTTATGCTTATATACATGCATACACGTTTTTGTTTGATCTTTTGCCCCAACCTTCCCCTACCTTCCTGCTGACCTTTGACAGTCTGTTCAATGCTTCTTTGCCTCTGTATCTATTTTTATTCCTCAGTTTACGATATTCTTTATATTCCACAAATGAGTGAGATCATGTGATATTTCTCTTCCTCTTGACTGGCTTATTTTGCTCAGCATAATGATCAGACTAGAAGAAGAAATAAAAGGCATCAAAATTGGAAAAGAAGAAGTAAAATTGTCATTATAGCAGATGACATGATATTGTGTATAGGCAACCCTTAAAACTCCATCAAAAAACTACTAGAATTAATAAATAAGTTCAGCAATGTAACAGGTTACAAAATTAACACATAGAAATCTATAGCTTTTTTATACACCAATAATTAACTCACAGAGAAACTAAAAAAAAATCCCATTTACCATTGCAACAACACAAATTAAGATATCTATGAGTAAATTTAACCAAGGAAATCAAGAACCTATACTTAGAAAATTAAAAGATGATTTTAAAAAAGAGATAGCGGGAGACATAAACAAATAGAAGAATATACAGTGGTACCTCAAGATACGAGTTTCATTCCCTAACCTTGAGGCATGGGAAACTATGAGACACTTGAGTCTCGGTAAACTGGTGGGCCATGTGTAGCCAGCCGATCCGAGTGATTACTCCTATCTCAAATGTTGCTCGTATTTCAAAGCAAAAATCGCTCGCTCGATGGCTCGTATCTCAAAAATCTCGTATGTTAGGGCACTCGTATCTCGAGGTACCACTGTACCATGTTCATGGATTGGTAGAATAAACATCATTAAAATATCCGTACTACCCAAAGCAATCTATAAATTCAATGCAGTCCCCATTAAAATACCAATGACATACGTCAAAGACCTAGAACAAACTCTCCAAAAAATAATCTAAAATAAAAGAAATACCCCAATAGCTGCAGCATTCTTGAGAAAGAAGAACAAACTTGGAGGGATCACAATACCAGGTATCAAGTTATACTACCAAGCCACTGTTCTCAAAACTACCTGATCCTGGTACAACAGGCATATATACCAATGGAACAGAACAGATAAACCAGGAATCTACCCAAGCCAATAGGCTCAATTAATATTAGGCAAAGGAGAAAAGAGCATACAATGGAGTCAAGACAGTCTCTTCAATAAATGCTGTTGAGAAAATTAGACAGATACATGCAAAATAAATAAATAAATAAAACTAGAACACCAACTTACACCATACAGAAAAAAATAAACTCAAAATGGATAAAGTACTTAATGGTAAGGCGGGAAACCATAAAAATCCTAGAAGAAGCTATAAGCAGCAAAATAGCAGATATTTGTCCTAGCAATATCTTTACCTATACAGTTCCTAGAGCAATGAAAACTAAGGATAAAATAAAGAAATGGGATTACATCAAAATGAAATGCTTCTGCACAGCAAAGAAAACCATCAACAAAACAAGAAAGCCCACTGTATGGGAGATCATATTTGCCAATGTTATATCTGATAAGGGTTTAATCTCCAAAATTTACAGGGAACTCATACATCTTAACAAAAGAAAGATAAACAATCCAATCAAAAAAATGGGCAAAGGACCTAAATTGACACTTTTCAAAAGAAGACATACGGAAGGCCAAGAGACACATGAAAACATGCTCAAAGTCACTAATTATCAAGAGAGATGCAAATCAAAATGACATGAGGTACCATCTCACACATGTGAGAATGGCTACCATCAACAAATCAACAAATGACATGCTGGTGAGGATGTGGAGAAAAAGGAACCCTCTTGCACTGCTGGTGGGAATGCAGACTGGTGCAGCCACTGTGGAGAACAGTATTACATTTCCTCTAAAAACTAAAAATGGAACTCCCATTTGACCCAGTGATCCCACTTCTAGCAATATGTCCCAAAGAAACCAGAATCATGGATCAGAAAGGATATATGCACCCTTACAGTCATAGCAGCACAATTTATAGTAGCTAGGATTTGGAAACAGCCTAAGTGCCCATCAGCCAATGAGTGGATTAGAAAACTCTGTTACATCTACATAGTAGAATACTATACGGCTGTAAAAAAAAGAAGAAATTCCTATCATTTGCAACAGCATGGATGGAACTGGAAAGCATTATTAAAGGCTCTCTTTAATAAAAGTTATTGTATTTTGAGAAGTTTTAAATATCAGATTTACAACAATATTTAGTATGTAATTTGGTGATTTTAATATTAAATCTGTTGAATATTAATATTATAAGCTATTCCATACTAACTTGTCCTCATCATTATAATTTCTCAGCCACTTCTTAATTAGAGAACTCATTGTTCTGTAATGCAGATTAGATTGTGACGTATTCATTTATTCATTTAACCCTGTCCTTAACCCCCAAAGTGGAATCCTCCCATTTGCAAGGTGCTATGGTAAGCTTTGGACCAGATACAAAAGAATAAAATAGCTTCTCAGCTTTCATAGTATTTAGAGTTCAATAGGGGATTCCACATAAACTCTAAATTAAAATATGCTGAGTTGAATATTAAAATGGAAGTAACTTTGGCAAGCTATAGATCATTCAATTTGGGAAAACTAGCATTAGTTTCACAGGGGAGGTGACATTTTGCTGAAATCTAGAATATGAAGAGAAATAGGAAAAAAATGCATTCTAAATGGAGGAACTAGAAAATACAATGAAGCCATAATGATATATAAAGAAGTCAGTGATAAGCAGGAAGATGAGTGTTGTAGCTAGAGCATAATTGTAAAAGACAACTTTCTTGAGCACTTCTTTTTTTCTAGGTTTTTTTCTTTGTTTTGTTTTAATTTAACTTAATTTTCTCTCACCAGTTTACCCTCTATTCCCTCTTGCACCTCAACCCCCCCAAACTCCTATCCCTGTAATCCCCACACTGTTGTCCATTTCCATGAGTTCTCTTTTTTACTCAATCCCTCCTACTAAACACCCGCTGCCAGCACTACCAGAGCTGTCTGCTTGCTCTCAATCTATGAATCTTTATTTTGCTTGGTAGTTCAGTTTGTTCATTAGATTCCACATATGAGTAAAATCATGTGGTACTTGTCTTTCTCTGACTGATTTATTACACACCCTTTGTGACAGCATGGATGTACCTGGAGAACACTATGCTAAAGTCAGTGCTTCTTGTGTCACCATGTGCTAAACTCTGTATTTTAAATGCCTTATTGTATGCTTAAATTAACCCTAGGAGGCAAGTTCTGTCTTACCTTTATTTTATAGAGAGGATGAGAAATATACCTAAAATCATGCAATAATCACCTGATAAACAGAATCCAAACCCTCTCACTTTATCAGTTTAAAGCATGTGCATAATAAATGTGTGTTATACTACACAAAATAATTTAAGAGAGTAGAAAGGTCATTTCCTAGAACAAAACTGGAAGTGTATCACAAGTAACTATTACTCAAGAATTACCTAGGGAACTAGAAAAATCTAATCTCAACCATAACCATCACCACAAATTATTTCATGAATTCTCATAATTGGACTTGACATGGAAATTAAGTGCTAAATATTTACTTGCTTAATTCTACTAATGAATTTTCACCTTTCCAAGGTATTAACAATTGTATTAATTCTCAGACCTAGAATCAAAAATTAGTTCTTATCTATATTTAAATTGCAAAGAATAACTTTAATTTAGCCAGCAATATTTAACACTTATCCAGGAACAGCCTGAAGGCTTAACCAGCCCCATATCTCCAGAACCTGGTTTTGGTTACTAATCTGCTGAGATTTTCTCACTGAGAGGATTCCTTTGTAGAGGACTGAAATTGGCCATCTCTCCTGATTCTTCAATTGCAGAAAGGCAGTGTAGTTAGAAGCACCTGTGTTTCTTGGCAACAAATACAACATTTATGGAAGAATCCAATAAGTTAAATCCCTCTACATTTCTCTACAGGAGAACAAAATAATGTATTCTACTTTTGCATTCTCTTTTTATTCTTTAAACTTTGAGAAGACAACTATAAAATGATGTGGCCTGGTAAAATAAATTGGACAAAATTCTCCTATAATATAAAACATATATAAATATATGTTTATAAAACATATGATACATAACACTGTTTTATATAAAAACATCACATATAAATACATATATACATATTAGTATTCTAAATATTTTAAACCTGTGTGTTAATATCTAATGGTTTAGATTTTAATAATAGGGTCTAAGGCATTTAATATTTTAGTTAATAAGAATTAATTACCAGTTTGTATATGAATAATTTAAAACTTTTGGGAGGCTTTCACATCACATACTAAATAGCAAATGCTACATTTAGTAGTATAAAATGTAACTATTTTTTGTAACTTTGAATTATCCGTTTTTGTTACCTATTTTAAGAAAATAGGAACATATGTTAATAATAGATGTTTTGAAAGATATATTAGTAAGTGCCCTACCTTATAATTAATTTTTTATTTAACACAAAATGTTTTTTGAATTCTTTAAAAAAATAATTGATATTCACATTTTCAAGGTTAAGTAAAAAATTCTGAATTACCTGATCTTCATGGGAAAGATATTTGATATCTCGGCTTTAGAATTTTGGTATTTTTCTCTTCTATTTATAACAAATATTTAAATATTATGGTCTATTTGGATTCACAGTGAAGAAAATAATCAGAAAATCAATTGCAAATAGAGGAATTCAAAAGATTCAATCCTAGGGTGCTTGGTGATATTTTCCTAATATAACTTGGTTGATTTTATAAATTTAGCTACATTATTGTTTACATCTAGGTTGCAGGTCCTGTCTACTAAATTCTGGCTTTTGAATATTATCAAATACTTCAACTAAATAAGAAGACATACACATCTGAGGTTTTTTCCTGTGTTAGTAATTGAAAGTGTTTTCTACCTTGGTTTATTTTTCCTCATTTTTTTCCCTCTTCTCACATCATGGCGTAATATTATCAATAATTCTAGGAGTGCTAGTAAGTATTGCTATGGATTAGCTGCACCTATTGTTTTCAATTTTAACAGTTGTGGAACAATGACTGGCTTTTATGGTTGTTGTCTTTTTGCAAATTGAATACCTCCACAGAATCACATGCTGGAATTATTGGAGTGAAGAGTGATAAGAGAGTATCAGAGTCTAAAAATAACAGCATCTGACAGCCTTTTAGTAAAGTAACTATGCTTTGTCTTTGAGTTTACCTTTCTGAGTAAGGACAGAAGGAAGATAAGGGAAATCGGATTGGAAAGGCAAGTGAAATCTGATTGGATGGTCTCTAGCCAATTTCTCATATTAGGGATTTTAAAAATAAAATTGTTCTGAATTACTGATTAACAGCACATAAACTTAGTGGTTTTAGTATAAACTGCTAATTGAAATAAAAAATACATTTTGTCACAACATTAAAAGTTGCAAGTTATCAAAATGGTCTGGTTCTTATCTAGAATACATAATATTTTATTTAAAAAAACACACAGAAGTTTAAGCTTGTTATTTTAGAAAAAAGGATAGTGTGAGAATTGAATGATAATATTCTAGGTACTTAGTGTTATAACAAAATTGTAATTAAAAATATGATTATCATAAAACTAGAGGCCTGGTACACATTTGTGCACAGGGGCAGAAGAGTATCCCTCAGCTCGGCCTGCACCTTCTCCAATCTGGGACCCCTCAAAGGATGTCCTACTGCCAGTTTACAGGGATCAGGCCTAAACCTGCAGTCAGACATCCTTCTTGCAGTCCAGGACTGTTGGCTCCTAACTGCTTATCTGCCTGTCTGCCTTCCTGATTGCCCCTAACCACTCTGCCTGCTGGCCTGCTCACCCCCAACTACTCCCTGCCACTAACCTGCTCATCCCTAAATGCCCCCCACGAGACTGATCACCCCCAACTGCCCCTCTGCCAGCCTGCTCACCCCCAACCTCCCCCCCTGCTGGCTTGCTCGCCCCTACCTTCGCTCCCCACTGGCCTGCTCACTCCCAACTGGCCCCCCTTGCTGGTCTGCTTACCCCCAAAGGCCCTGCCCCTGACCAGCCTGATCACCCACAACTTCCCTCCCCTCCTGGCCTCTAACTACCTTTACCTCAGCCACATCACCGTGGCTTTGTTCAGAAGAACATCCAGAAGGTTTCTTGTAAGGTCTTCCAGTCTTATTAGTACATTATCCTTTTATTAGTATAAACAGAGGCCTGGTGCAAGGGTGAGGGCCAGCTGGTTTTCCTTGAAGGGTGTCCTGGATCAGAGTGGGGCTTCCCTTGGGGCATGGGGCAGCCTGGGTGAGGGGCCTGTGGTGTTTTGCAGGCTGGCCATACCCCCATGGGATGAGGGTCCCTGCTGGGGGCATGGCCAGCCTGGGTGAGGGGCTGAGGGCTGCTTTCAAGCTGGCCACAGCCCCTTCAAGGTGGGGTGAACCACTGGGTGCCTGGCCAAACTGAGTGAGGGGCTGAGGGCTGTTTTCAGGCTGGTCCCACCCCCTTTAGTGTGGGGGTCCCCACTGGGGTGCCTGACCAGCCTGGGTGAGGGGCTGATGGCTGTTCACAGGCTGGTCAAGTGCCCCAGTGGGGACCCTCACCCCGTGGGAGTGCAGCTAGCCTTGGTGAGGAGCTGAGGGCTGTTTTCAGGCTGGCCATGTCTCCTGGTGATTCAGGTTCCCAGCTCTCGCTTTTTTTCCTTTTTATTTATTTATTTTTAGTACCTCTTTGAGAGGAGTCCAAGGTCAGCTGGAAGCAAGTATCTGAAATTTATTTATCTTCTATAATTGAAACTTTGTAGCCTTGAGTGGAGGCCAGGTTGGCCAGGGCAGGCAGGAAGCTCGGCTTCCTCCATCACCGGTGGCAGCCCAAGCCTCCTGCTTGGGCCTGCTCCCTAGCCACAACCATCTTTGTTGAGTTAACTTGCATACTTGCCATTGATTGCCTGGTGTACATAGCGGAGTGATGGTCAATTTGCATGTTTCTTTTTTACTAGTGTAGATAATAAATGATGCCTTTAAATACCTTTCATAATTGAATCACTAATTTAATACATGAGTAATTAAGTATTATGTCCTTTTGTGAGAAAATGGTCAATTTATGAAGTTGGTGACATAAGAAACTGCCAACCCTAAAGAATTTTTTAATGAAAACTTTTCTTTTTAAAATAAATTTTTATTGATTTCAGAGAGGAAGGAAGAGGGAGAGAGAGATAGAAACATCAATGATGAGAGAGAATCATGGATGCTAACACTCTATCCACTGAGCCAAGTATCAAGGGCTGAAAAGTTTTATAGGAAACTTTATTTGAGACATATGCCAGGTACTAATATCTTATCATAAATGCTCCAGAGAATAAAAGTTTGCAGTTCCTTTAATGCATTTGAAATTAAGGAGGAAATATAAAAAGAAAGATTACATGAAGGTGGGAGAAAGCAAGGTGGGGAGTGGCATTTTTAAAGGTATGTTGTCACCCTGGCCAATGTGGCTCAGTTGGTTGTTTCAGCTATAATACCCAGTCATGGCACATACCCAGTTTGCAGGCTTGATCCCTGGTATGAGACATGCAGGAGACAACCAATCAATATTTTAATCTCAATGAATGTTTATCTTTCTCTCTCTTCCTTTCTCTCTCTCTACTAGTAAAAGTCAATAAACATATTTTAAAAATATGGCAAAATGGTGAGGTTAACAAGTGTTTTAACATAGTTGCATAGAAACCATGGAGAGGGCTTCCTAAAGGCAAATATAAGCCTTTTGCTAAAGAAGTCATATGCTTGGACATAACCACCCACCATAATTTGCATATTAGGGATTTATTATCAGATCATCCTAGGGGGTAATTTTCGATAGAACTCCTTTTCTCATCTTCTTTGTATTTTTTAGGCCATACTTTATTTTTCAGCAACCAAGTTATTTCATTGATATATTATTCACTTAAAATATCAAATAGCATGACACATAAAACAATAAAGCTTTCATTTCTAAAACACTTAAGCTGCAATAAAATTAGCCTGTTAAAACTGATAAAAATGAACTCACCCACCCCTTATCATGCACTCCATTAATATACATCACTAATGCTTATGCTAAATAAAATATAAATGTTTTAAATTAGTAAGGTCTTCATTTTCTTACACAGCTCCAGAGTCCTCATTTATATTTTATATAAAACCAAAAGGCTTAGCTTCTAGTAAAAAGTATTTATTACTATACTGTTATCTAAATGTTACATTTTAGAATGACCAACTTTTCCTGTTTTGTCCAGGAATGTCTCTGTTTCAAAATTGAAAGTCTCACATCCTGTGGACTGCTTAGTCCCAGGCAACCCAGGATGGTTGGTCACCCTAAACTTCTAACGTAGCTTGGGATTCTGGAAATTGCACACAAGATTTTAGAGACAGATGATAGATAGATAAATGATATATATATACACACATACATACATATACATACATATATACATTTCCCTAAGATGAGGGTTTATTGTTTCTCTCAAAAGCAAAGCACCTAATAGTAAGAGCCACTACACCAAGGGAGGGATACTATCTGGAAAACTGATGATAAAAAGTAAAATATTTAGGAGGGAGAAACCAAGATGGTGGCATAAGTGAACACCTAAACTGCTGCCTCACACAACAATTTCAAAACTACAACTAAAAGATAGAAAGGGCATTATCCAGAACCACAGGAAAGCTGGCTGAGTGGAAATTCTACAACTAGAAGGAAAGAGAGATACTCACAGAGACTCAGAAGAGCTGCAAAAAGTTGAGGTATAGAGACATGCATGTGGAGAGGACAGGTGGCAGAGTGCCTGGCTGGCTTCCTCTAGCAGGAGGGATATGGAAACTCCCAACTACACTGAGCCCCATATCCGAATGCACTGAACCCCAGTTCTGGGTGAGACTCATATGGGGAGAATTGGGACTGTCATGAAAAGGGAGGAAGGAGTACACAGAAACTTAGGGGAGCCATGAAAAGGCAGAGGTATGGAGGTGTGCACACTACTGCATGCAGAGAGGACAGACTGCTGATTGTGCCACTGGCTTTCTCTAGCAGAAGGGAGGCAGAACCTCCCAACTGTGCTGAACTCCACTTCCAACTGCACTGAACCATAGTTTTGGGCAAGACTCTGGGGACCCAGACTCTGGGAACCCAGAGTCCCTGGAGCACATGGAAACCGGTAAGGCAGAGGTCTGGAGGCCTGCACTTGCACACAGAGAGGGCTACAGTGATTACTGAGAGACACTGAGAGCCAGGGGCCATGTAGGACAGGGCTGACTGGAAGCCAAGGTTGTCTCAGCTCAGCCCCAAGACTCTACCCCACCCAAGCTCAACAGAGAAGCCTTTGCAATTTTGCAAGTCTTCTATCATAAGGCTGACTCCAGCATAGAAGTCATCCCGGCATAGCAAAAATGCAGAGACAAAGAAACAGATCACAAACGAAAGAAATGGAGGAAAAACAAACCACTGAATGTAGAGTTCAAAACCATGGTTATAAGGTTTTTCAAGAATTTCCTAGAAAATATGGATAAATTTAGCAAGACCCAATAGGAGATGAAAAAGGACCAACTAGAGATGAAAAAGGATCAGCTAGAAATTAAACACAGAGCGAATGAAATAAAAAAATATATATATTATACAGAGAACTAACAGAAGACCAAAGAATGCAAGAATCAAGTCAAAGATATGGAATACAAAGAAGCAGAAAACACTCCACTGGAAAAGCGAAAAGAAAAAATAATCCAAAATGTGAAGATAGTATAAGGAACTTCTGGGACAACTTCAAGCATACCAATATCAGAATTATGGGGGTGTGAGAAGAAGAGATAGAGCAAGATACTGAAACCTATTTTAAGAAATAATGACAGAAAACTTCCCCCACCTGGTGAAAGAAATAGAATTACAAGTCTGAGAAGTAGACAGAACTCCAAATAAAAGGAATCCAAAGAGGACCACACCAAGAGATCATAATTAAAATTCCAAGAGCAAAAGACAAAGAATATTAAAAGCAGCAAGAGAAAAACAGTTAATTACCTACAAGGGAGCACCCATACCATTTTCAGCTGATTTCTCAACAAAAACTATGCAGTCCAGATGGGAGTGGCAAGAAATATTCAAAGTGATGAATAGAAGAACCTACAACTAAGATTACTCTATCCAGCAAAGCTATCATTCAGAATTGAAGGGCAGATAAAGAGCTTCACAGATAGTAAAAAGCTAAAGGAGTTCATCAACACTAAACCAGAATTATATGAAATGCTGAAAGGTACTCTTTAAGAAGAGGAAGAAGAAGAAAAAGGTAAAGATAAAAATTATGAACAACAAATACATATCTATCAACAAATGAATCTAAAAATCAAGTGAATTAAAAATCTGATGAACAGAATAAACTGGTAAATATAATAGAATCAGGGGCATAGAAAGGGAGTGGACTGACAATTCTCAGGGGGAAAGGGGTGAGAGGACTGCCGGGAGAGACTGGATAAAAAATCATACACCGATGGATGAGGACAATATAGGGAGATGTAAGGGCAGAGAGAGGGATGAGAGCTTGGTGGAGGATAGCTAAAGGGGGAAAAATGAGGAACAAATGTAATAATCTGAACAATAAATATTTATTAAATAGAAGGAATTTTTACCATTTGCATCAACCTGGATGGAAATGGAGAGCATTATGCTAAGTGAAATAAACCAGTCAGTGAAAGAAAACTAACACGTGATCTCACTCATTTATGGATAATAAAGAACATTATAAACTGATGAACAAAAAGATAGATACAAAGGCAGTAAAGCATCAAACAGACTGTCAAATTATAGTGGCAAGGTTAGGGAGAGGTGAGGTAGATAAGAGATCAACCAAAGAACTTGTATGCATGCATATAAACATAACCAATGAACCAAAGACACTGGGGGATTAGGGTGTGCATGGGGGTGGAGTGGGAATGGGAAGATGTGTATACATGTAATACATTAATAAAAATTTTAAAAAATACCTAATCACCAAAAAAAGATTTATTAAATAAAACATAATAATAAAAATAAAAAAAATGGTTAGAAGGCAGCATAAATATGACTTCTAATCTTACCTCCTCCAAAAAAATGTAAAATATTTAAATAATAGTATACATGTATTTTGAAAAATAATGTAGTTGTTAAATACTAAATAATAAGAGAAACTCTTTTGTGATTATCCTTTTTAGTATTGATTGTTAATCTGTGCTCTGAATATGTAAAACATGCCTTGGCATACTTCCTGAGGTTTGGAGAGACAAACTGAGGTTTGAATCCTGACTCCAAACCGAACATTTGAGCTTGATCAAGTTACTTCACATTTTTGTAACTCACTTTCTTTACATGTAAAATGAAAGACATACTACCTCATTTTTATACAATTGTATTGGTTAGGGAAAATGCATGTGAAGCCTCTATCTTAGCACAATATGATATACACTAGAGGTCCAGTAAATGAAATTTGTCCATGGGGGGTGTCCCACAGCCCAGCCCCCACCCTTTCCAATCTGGAACCCCTTGTGGGATGTCTGACTGCCCGATCCTGGTGGGATCGGGCCTAAATGGGCAGTCGGACATCCCTCTCACAATCCAAGACTGTTGGATCCCAATTGCATGCCTACCTGCCTTCCTGATTGCCCCTAACCACTTCTACCTGTCAGCCTGATCACCCCCTAACCACTCACCTGCTAGCCTGATTGATACCTACCTGTTCCCCTGCCAGCCCGTTTTCCCCTAACTGCCCTCCCCTCCAGGCCTTGTCACCCCTAACTACTCTTCCCTGCAGGCCTGGGTCCTTGCCCCCCAATTGGGTTCCTTCCCTGCAAGCCCAGTCACTCCCACTGCCCTCCCTTGCAAGCCTGGTCCCTCCCCATTGTCCTCCCATGCTGGCCATGTTGTGGTGGCCATCTTGTGTCCACATGGGGGCAGGATCTTTGACTACATCGGGACAGCCATCTTGTGTGTTGGAGTAATGGTAAATCTGCATATTACTCTTTTATTAGATAGGATAGAGGCCTGGTGCATGGGTGGTGGCCAGCTGGTTTGCCCTAAAGAGTGTCTGGATCAGGGTAGGGGTTCCCTTGGGGCATGGGTGGCCTGGGTGAGGGGCCTGTGGTGGTTTGCAGGCTTGCCACACCCCCCAGCAACTCAAGTGGAGGCCCTGGTATCTGGAATTTATTTATCTTCTACAATTGAAACTTTGTAGCCTAGAGTGGAGCCAAGCCTCCTGCTCACTCTGTGGCAACCATTTCTGTTGAGATTTATTTATTTTCTATAATTGAAACTTTGCAGTCTTGAGTGGAGGCCTGGGCATGCCAGGGTGTGTGGAAAGCTTGGCTTCCTCCTTTGCTGGGGAAACTCAAGCCTCTCTCCTGCTCACTCTGTGGCCTCAGCCATCTTGGTTGGGGTTAATTTGCATACTCACTCCTTGTTGGCTTGTGGGTGTAGCAGAGTGATGGTTAATTTGCATATTGCCCTTTTATTAAATAAGATAGAATAAGCATTTTGTAAATGCAAACTGTTGTTATTAATAATAGTCTTTATTACATGGTTTTACAGTTAAACTTGTCTCTTTTAGCATTTCTTACCTAGATCTGGACATTAAATCACTTCCAAAAAAAATGAACCATTAGCATATGAGTATAAATATTATTATTTTTTATTCAGATATATGTTTAGAGGATTTTGTAATGTCTTGGAGAGTGAAAGTAGAGGATTATATATATATATATATAATAAAGAATTATTATATATATATATATTACTATATATATATATATAATAAAGAATATATATTATAAAGAATTTTCTGAATTGAAAGCCCTTTTCTCTGGTTTGACCATTTAGAGATTACTGAATGTAGAGTTGCAAACTAATTAGTATACAGAAAATTAAAAAGTGGTTTATTTCAGTAAGAATTGAGATCCAAACAATAAGCAGAACCCAGGGCTGAAAACATTATGGCATGATATAAATTACAGTTCTCAAATTTTTTAAATCACTATAATGATAAATAGCTATGTGACATATAAGATTGCATGACAACTTGGCTGAATCATTTTTACCTGAATAGGGAAAATGTATCATTTTCACATATTTCAGTCCAGATTCATAAAATGATCACAGAGCAGCTCCATGTCCCGGCTATCTAATTGCAACTTCGCCTTTACCATCCTTATGACCTTTAAGCTTGTGCCCTAGCTCTATTCAGTCCACCATTAGCCAAGTCAATGGCACATTTTTAGGTGATTGAGAAGTTATTTAAAGAAGGTCCTGATACTCTGAAATTTCCAGTAAACATTTCAAGTCTCCCAGGAATTACTTTTGGATATCTCAAAATGAAAAATAGAGAGATTAGACAAAATCCCCTTGTATATAAACCATGCCAATTTTTTTTTTTTTAACCAACACATGATTTTGGACTTTCTCTTCAGTGTTCTATCCAGTTGATGTTGCTTCATTGAAAAATCACTAAGCCTGGTTCATTTTGATCTTCTAAATTATACCGAATACAATCTGTGATTGCAACTTTGTCTTTGCTTCCATCTATTAGCTAATTTTAAAAGATGCATAACTTAATTGACAGATAAGTACAACCTTTTCACTTAGAATCTTTATGAAAAAATGTAAAAGATGCTTTGCCGGTCTGAATAGTTAATTGAGTTTGTACCAGGGTAAGACACAAAAAGAGTGTGTCTGTAGCAACTCTTCATTTCATAAAAATTTTAAAGGGCCTTCATTTAATGTGACTCCTTTTTAAATTAATTTAATAAAGTAAACCTAGATATATAATTGGAGTCCAAGATTAAAGCATCATAACTGACATGAAATAATATGAGAATATTCACACAATAATGATTGAGCTTCAAATGAATACATTCTTCCCTAAACACAACTGAAGTCACATAACTCTTGAATTTATTCACCATGATCTATAATAATAAAAGTATAATATGATAATTACACCAAGTGACCTTCTGGGAAAAGCTGGGGCTGTGAAGACCATGACCTTTGCATGAATTTTGCGCATTTGGGCCTATAGTATTATTATAATAATAATATGTGGGTGACAAGTATAGTTCTTCAAAAAGGTACAGTGTCTTACAGTGCATCAGGTACTTTCCTATACATGACTACATTTGAACCTCTAATTAGCTGTGGATATATGCTTGTCAATTTTCTAAACAAGGAAACAGACACTCAAAAAGTTTGAATAACATGTTCAGGATCCATAATTAGTAAGTGCTAAAGTCACACTCACACTCAGTTATTCTACCTTCAAGTCTAGTGTTCTTTTGCTATGCTCATTATTTGTGTAATAGAGAGCAAGGAGTCTATGGGAAGAGCTAAATAGCCACACAGATCTTTGCAATGCGTTTCAGAAGAATGCTCTGCTTCCAATAGACCTGGTGTAGCCATTGCATTTCTTATTTCTCTGTTTGGTCTTTCAGGATCAGGGATCCTTTTAATAGTTTTGACTCGCATTCCCATGTCTGTGTTTTCCACCTTAGAAATAGATATTCATGGTTTTCCTTCTTAGCTTGACAAAATATACTTGGATAGTTCTCTATTAAGAAAATAAAGAGCCAAGACTGGTTTGGCTCAGTGGATAGAGCGTCGGTCTGTGGACTGAAAGGTCCCGGGTTCGATTCCGGTCAGGGGCATATACCTTGCTTGCGGGCACATCTCCAGTGTGGGGTGTGCAGGAGGCGCCTGATCGATGTCTCTCTCTCATCAATGTTTCTGACTTTCTATCCCTCTCCCTTCCTCTCTGTGAAAAATCAATAAAATATATTTTTTAAAAAGAAAATAAAGAAATAATTATGGATGTAGATACAGACCGATATAGTTAAAAATCAGGAAGCAGGAACTGGATTTTCTAATTAAACAAAAGTAAAGTATCCTTTTAATATATTTTTACCTTCTGTGTTCTTTATATAAAATTAAATGAATAAACATATTCATTTATTACAGATATTTATTGTAACCTAAAAACTATTGGTAATTTTATTGTAATATTTATTCTGCACTAAGCATCAACCTTGGAATTGTATCCATAGCTTTTATTTAAATAAAACTTATCTGTTGATGCAGCAAGAATTGGCAGTCTAAGATTGGGGATGCTAGGGTAGAAATCTCCCCAGACAATATTTTGGGAACAAAATACAGAAAAATGACCTCCTTGTATTCGGTGATGAGAAACTGGAAGCTACAGGAACAGATTTGTTAATAATATAGTACAAGAATATGTACAAGTTAAGGTTCATGTTCAGGTATATGTATTTATGTATGTGTTTCTATAAATAAATACACAGAAAAAAACATATCTACCTGTAAGTAAAATATATTTAAATGTGTCTGTTTACACAGTAAATGATCATTCATTTCAGTATTTAAATAACATTTTCCCCTGGCAATTGCTCAATGGTTAGAATGTCAGCTTGCAGACTGAATGGCTATGGGTTCAATTACTGATTCCTGTCAAGGGCAGGTACCTCCATTGCAGATATAATACCTAACCTGGTTGGTGAAAGGCAACCAATTGATGTGTTTCTCTAACATCAATCTTTCTCTCTCTCTCTTTCTCCCCATCCCTTCTTCTCTCTCTAAAAAAAAAAAAAAAAAAAAAAAATCAGGAGAGCCGTAGCTGGTTTGGCTCAGTGGATAGAGCATCAGCTGGCATACTGAAGTGTCCCAGGATCCATTCTAGTCAAGGGTACATGCCTGTGTTGCAGGCTCAATCCCCAGTGTGGGAGGCAGCCAATCATTGATTATCTCTTATTATTGATGTTTCTGTCTCTCTTTCCCTTTCCCTTCCTCTCAGAAATCAATAAAAATATATTTAAAAAATCAATGGGAAAAAATATCCTCAGGTGAGGACTAACAAAACAATAGATGGGATTTTAATGTAATGAAATGGCTTCATTATCCTTTCTAGACAAACAGCTAGCAGTACACTTCCAGCAAGCTATCTCTTCCCCAACCATTTTGATATTACACCAAGACTTTTCTCCCATTCTGTTGATATAATTATCCTATGTAATAAAAGCCTAATATGCAAATGGATTGTCACTCCAACATACAAGATGGCTGCCACCATATGGTCAAAGATGGCTGCCCCCATTTAGACACAAGATGGATGACAAGGGAGGGTGGTTGGAAGGGACCAGGCCTAAAAAGGGAGGCAGTTTGGGGGGAGGGGGAAGCCTGCAGGGCAGGGCAATTAGGGGCAATCAGGCTGGCAGGGGAGGGCAGTTAGGGGTGACCAGGCCAGCAGGGGTGGGCAGTTGGGGAGGACCTGGAAAGAGCAGTTGAGGGAGACATGTACAGAAGGGCAGTTTGGAGAAACCAGACCTTCAGGGGAGGGTATTTGGTGATGACCAGGCCAGTAGGGTAGGGCAGTCAGGGGTGACCAGGTCAGCAGGGGAGAGAAGTTGGGGGGGGGTGGATCAGGCCTGCAGAGGAGGCAGTTGGGAGAGACCGGGCCTGCAGGGGAGGGCAGTTGGGAAGAACAGGGAAGGACAGTTGAGGGAAACCTGTAAGGGAGGACAGTTGGGGGAGACCAAGCCTGCAGGGGAGGGTAGTTGGGGGGACCAGGGAAACCTGCAAGGGAGGGAAGTTAGGGGAGACAAGGCCTGCAGGGGAGGGCATTTAGGGGTGACCAGGCCTCCAAGGGAGAAAAGTTGGGGGGGGACCAGGCCTGCAGGGAATGCAGTTGGGTGAGACCAGGCCTGCAGGAGAGGGTAGTTGGTGATTACCAGGCCAGCAGGGGAGGGCAATTAGGGGTGACCAGGCTGGCAAGGGAGGATAGTAAGGATGACCAGGCCATCAGGTGATAGCAGTTGGGGGTGACCAGGCCTGCAGGGAAGGGTATTTGCTGATGATTAGGCCTGCAGGGGAGGGTCATTGTGGGAGACCTGCAGGCGAGGGCAGTTGGATGAGACCATGCCTGCAGGGAAGAGAAGTTGGGGGGGACCAGGCCTATAGGGGAGGCAGTTGGGTAGGACCAGGCCTGCAGGGGAGGGCAGTTAGGGGCAATCAGGCCAGCAGGTGAGGGCAGTTAAGGGTGACCAGGCCAGCATGAGAGAGCAGTTGGGGAGAGGGGAAACAAGGAAGGAGAGTTGAGGGAGACCTGCAAGGGAGACAAGGCCTGCCAGGGGAAGGTAGTTGGTGATTACCAGGCCAACAGGGGAGGGCAGTTAGGAGTGACCAGGCTGACAAGAGAGGAACGTAAGGGGTAACCAGACAATCAGGGAGGACAGTTGGGTCGACCGGGCCTGCAGTGTAGGGCCATTAAGGGAGAACTGCAGGGGAGGGCAGTTAGGGGTGACCAGACCAGCAGGGGAGAGAAGTTGGGGGTACCAGGTCTGCAGGGGAGGCAGTTGGGAGAGAACAGGCCTACAGGGGAGGGCATTTAGGAGCAATCAGGTCAGTAGGGAAGGGCAATTAGGAGTGTCCAGGCCAGCAGGAGAGGGCAGTTAGGGGCAATCGGGCCACCAGGGGAGCAGTTTGGTGATAATCAGGCTGGCAGGCGAGTGGTTCTGAAGTGGTCAGGCTGACAGTCAAAAGCTGTTAAGGGCAATCAGGCAAGCAGGCAGGCGAGTGGTTGGGAGCCAGCAATCCTGGATTGTAAGAGGGATGTCCTACTGCCCGTTTAGACCCAATTCCACTAGGATTGAGCCTAAACGGGCAGTTGAACATCCCTTGAGGGGTCTCAGATTGTAGAGGGTGCAGGTTGGGCTGAGGGACACCCCCCATGCACAAATTTTTATATAATTTTGAGCAAGATTTTCTAATAATGGAAATCCACAAAATTGTTGATATGGCTTGAGCCCAAATGATGCTTCTATTCAATTTGTTTACCTTTCAGCTTGAACAGAGTTTTTGTGTCATAGAAAAATAGCAAGAGGTAGAATTATAGTAGAGATGGACTTTTATGGATGGGTATTTTTAAAGTAAATATTGGCTTCAAGGGATTCTGACGTTTTAATATTGTTTTGGAAACTTTAAACATAATACTTAGCCCATGGCAAAACTTTTCTCAAATGATGATGAAATATCTAATTCTATTAAATCCAATTGATTACATTGGCTGCCTTGATATAAACTCCTATGTGTTTTTCTGCTAAGAAATGAATGGATCACTTATTGTGCGTGCTCCCCAAATCAAGGAAAACTATTCATTTTATTTTTTAAATATGTTTTTTATGGATTTATATGGAGAAAAGGAGGGAGATGGGAAGAGAAATAGAAACAACAATGATGAAAGAGAATCATTGATTGGCTGCCTCCTGCATGCCTTCCACTGAGGATGGAGCCTGCAACCCCAGCATATGCCCTGATGGGAAATCAAATCGTGATCTTTATAGTTCCATGCTCAACCACTGAGCCACGCTGGCACATCAAGGAAAGCTATTCTTTAATTTAGATTGATGTTGCCACAGTTCTCATCATAATAGCAGGTATTAGGCTACAATTGGCCATTATAGAATTATGTTTTTCTTGAAGAAATTCATAAAACAAGAAAAGCATGTTCTTATCGTATATATTGACTCTGGTTGGAAAATCAAAAGAATGACCTGAGAGATAATAAATAAATTAGCAGAATTTGTCATTTTAGTGAGTGATCAATATACTTAAAAGACACTAAAATCAACATGAACATCCCTAAGAAACCATTCTTCTTGGGCCTAATTTGCAAATTTCCCCTTTTACCACTTTTTTAATGTAGAAATTGAGAATAGAAGAGCAGTATTGAGAACAAAATACAGATGACCTTCTTAAAGAGGTTATGAGAAACTAGAAGCTACAGAAACAGATTGGTTAATACTATTGAATAACTACTCCATCGCAAATGCCTTGCTATTTCAAGCAATATATAAAACAGTTAGCACTGATCTTTTTATTAGTTTTTATAAAATATTATTTGGTGAACACCTATAAACAGATTTCCCAGATAACATAAACTCTAAGAGTAAAATAAAAGTTACTGATCTAAAGTAATAGGTATGAAACTGTGTATATGTAAAAGGAAATATGGAATATTAAAGCAAAGTTTGATTGTGCACTTGTAATCTATCCTTAAAAGAAAAAGCTTCACTAAAAAAGATGATACATAGCATAATCTTTCCAATTGTTTAAAAAATTCTTAAACATTCAAAGAATAATCATTCACCTCCCGTACCTAAGTACACCTTCTTTTATTATTTTCTCTGCTCCTTCTTATATATTTGACTTGCTTGTCAGATTTACAACCTAAATGTTTGACATCCTGTCAACAATGTTGGTCACGAAGATCAGGAACTGGCCTCTAATACAAATGTTACACAGAAACACTAATATAATATACTCTTATGTTGCTACAGCATTCTAGGGTGAACAAAGATCATCTTGAATGACATCATGTTTGTTCCTAACTTTATAAGTAAAATAAAATAGGAATTTGCTATATCCACAGTTCTTGTATTAAAAAATATTCTGACCGAGACCAGTTTGGCAGTTTGGCTCAGTGGATAGAGCGTCGGCTTGCGGACTGAAAGGTCCCAGGTTTGATTCCGGTCGGGGGCATGTACCTTGCTTGCGGGCACATCTCCACTGTGGGGCGTGCAGGAAGTGGCTGATCAATGTCTCTCTCTCATCGATGTTTCTGACTTTCTCTCTCTCTCCCTTCCTCTCTGTAAAATAATCAATAAAATATATATTAAAAAATATTCTGTACATACTTCCAGGGAAAAGTCCAATACTATCTCCTCAGTGGTCACTGCCAATGCACAGGTGTTCTCATTCCTGGCTGTTTGTTAGCATCACCGAGAAAACTTACTCAAAACACTACAGTCATCCATGGCTTTACTCTATCCCAGATCCATCAATCGGTACTTTGGCCTTGCCATCTACTAGATAGTTCTCATACAGTCCCCTTGGATGTCTCTGGTAAAATGGAGACTCCAAGCCTCATCCTAAAGGATTCTCCTTCAGCAGGTCCTTAAAGTCATGTAGCTCTGGTACCTTTCTTTGAGAAACATCACTATAAAAACACCTCCTTATTCTCTCATCATGGACTTTGAATCTTTTATTGCAATTACAATGGACTGTATCTATTGAAATATCAATATTTTAATAAAATCTAAAGTAAGTTCAGTCAGTGGCTACTTTTATTGGTGCTACTGTTTTTATATACTTTATATTTACTATGACAACTGAAAATTGTAGTAGTGTGTAATGATTTAAACAATATTATGGAACAGACCATTAACAATTCAGCTCACTGAATTATTATCTCTATTAGTATTAAGGTTATTTCCCAATCACTCCTACAACAAAGTGTTTTTAGCCATAGTCTCAGGAAGTCACCTCTGTATTTGGAACCTTTCCTTCCTTTGTCTTAAATCTTTGTTAGCAGTTTGTCCTCTTTCCTATCTTAGTTTGATTAATGTCAGGATAGTCATTTATTTCTATCAAGACTTTTATAAGCATACAGAAAATCCAGAGTTCATCCCTGGCTGGGTAGCTCAGTTTGTTAGAGCATCATCCTGATACAGCATGGTTGTGAGTTTTATCCCTGGTCAGGGCACATACAAGAGTCAACCAATGAATGCATAAAGTGGAACAACAAATCGATGTTTTGCTCTCTCCCTCCCCATCCCCTTCCTCTCTTTCCCCAATATTAATAAATAAAAATTAAAAGAAAAGAGTGATGAGAATTAAGTTATATTTTTAAAAATTGCAGAATTAACGTATTAAATAGTATAGACTTTTCTGAGTTAGCTAGGTAGCGTTCAGAACTATGTGTTTATAGGACCAAGTAGATATGCTTGTTATCTATGCACACTGAAGAACTCTCACTGCAGGCACATATTGACCAGGAATTGCTTCTTTGATTATACCGTATTTCATGTCTCTGCTCTACACATATTCCCTCTCCACTAAAGTAATTTAAGGATGACAAAGGTCCTTATAGATTTTTGACGGCCTATGAATAGCTGTTTGTCTAAAGACTCTCTGGAAATAATTTCTACACTTACACAGAAACATTTTCCTCTGTGATTTTTCATGTGTTGTATTATCAACCTTCCTTCTGGTTATACCAAGACAGATTCTCTGTTTTACATTTCACTCTCTAGCGTAGCCATGCCTAGATTGCTCCCACTGGGAGAAAACCAGATAGATCTCCAATACAGTCATTGGCATCAATTTCGGTAGAACCTGGGCTATCTTAAACTTAAATTCAAAGTGTAATGGCAAATATATGCATCCTCATGCACGCTTTGCATACAAAATGCCCATACACACAACCTGGGACAACTCTAGGCAAAATAAGGGTTTAAATAGCATCGTCCATCCTCTACAGCTCTTCTAATGTGCCTCCTATTTCCCAGGAACCATACAGAAATCTAGGAGCTGATGCCTTTACTACGTGGTTGGTCCTCTTGGTGTCCAATGCCATTCTATTCCAGCTTCCCAAAGTTAGCCTATGTGCCCCTGACTGCATCCAACACTCTGGAACTTGTTATAAGCTGTTAGCTTTTTAATTCCTTTGGCTATACAAGCCCATATAAATTAAATATACTTGCTTCAAACCATGAAATCACATTAACATTCTCTAATCCCTGCTTTCCCATTTAGCATTGCCCATTGGCACTTAAGTTTTTAAACTGAGGTATAATTGACATATAACGTTATATTAGTTTCAGGTGTACAACATAATGATTTACTATTTGTATATATTGCCAAATGATCACTATGATCAGTCTAGCTGTCATCCACCACCATACATCGTTATGATTTTTTTCTTATAATGAGAAGATTTACTCTCCTGGCAACTTTCAAATACAGAACACCGTGTTACTAACTACAGCCACCCTGCTGCACATTATTCCCTATGATTTATTTTATAACTGGAAGTTTGTGTGTTTTGCTCTCACTTGTGGTGTTTAAGGCAGACATCTATTATATTGCCTAATCCAGGATTGTGACTCTGAAGAATTTCAGGGCAGGTAGAAGGAATGAGTTTGCATTATCACTGCACAAAGTAGTTGGCACTGTTATACAATATCCATCAGATGGCAAGATGAGGATGGCTACCTCTTTCACGTAAAACAGCCCTGGCCATTTATATAACCAATGAAAACAGATTACTGAAACGCTTGCCAAGAAATAAAAGTTACAAACAATGGGCTTTCAGCATGTGTTGTAAGCCTGCTGGCATAGGAATCCCAAGCATATAACTGGCTCTCTTTCTGTAATGAATAGCGGATTGTGAGGAAAACCGCATAATCTCTCTCGCCAGTGGGCAGCAGAAATATATTTTCCATCCGAATGTCCTAAATGATGCAGAAAAGTACTTTCTATCTCCTAAAGCACTTCATGTGTTAATAAATATTGTAAATTGCTATAAATTATTTTTAATTTCCCTTTAATGAATCAAATTTATAGACTTTCCTATCTGGTTAAAACAAATCTATATTTGAAAGTGAAAAACTATACCAATAAAATTTTAATTCTTATTTTATGAGATACAGTAGTCCTCTCCCACCCCCATGCACAGAAGATGCATTCCAGTATAGTACCAAACCCTATATATATATACTATGGTTTTTCTTATACATGCATATATACCTATGATAAAGTTTAATTTATAAATTAAATGCGATAAGAGGTTAACAATAATTAATTATAAAGTAAAACAATTGTAATAATATACTGTAATAAAAGTTATGTGAATATGGTCTCTCTCTCTCTCTCTCTCTCTCTCTCTCTCTCTCTCTATATATATATATATATATATATATATATATATATATATATATATATATATATATCTGATAACCAAGGTGGCAACTTAAGTGACTAATATAGAAGTAGTGTATACAGTTTAGAGGGATGATTTATATCCTGGATGTGGCAGAGCAAGATAGCATGAGATTTTATCACACTACTCAGAAAGGCTCACAATTTAAAATTTATGAAATTGTTTTTTTCTGGAATTTTCTACTTAATCTTTCCAGACCTCCGTTAACCAAAAGTAACTGAAACACAGAAAGTGAAGCTATGAATAAGGGAGGGGGTCTATAATTACGTTATTTTTATTCCATACCAATAAAATTTTATCAACTTTTGAAAGTTCTAGGTACTCTAAGAGCAAATATTTGTGATCATGTTTTGTTACCAGAGAAAAATGTGCTTGTCTTTCCCCATTACTGCTGGGAGTGCGGTCCTTGTGACAGCCCAAGAATATGATTTTTTTGAGACTCTCATGGGAGGACGTGATATGGTAGGAAGCTTTATTTCCGTGGAATTACATTCCCTGGGTTTCCAAAGTCACATTTCCTTTAGCCCAGTCATAGAAGTGTAGCTGGGATTTCAGGAGGGCTAAAATCAGTTTCGGTATCCAGAGTTTCCATTCCAGGTTGCAGCTGGGCCCAATACAGCATTCAGCTAACTGCAGCCCTTTAGTCCATTGTGTGGAGGTGGGGGGTCTGCATGGCCATGGGTCACACAGGAGAATGCCAGGAAGCCAAGCATGGGCCATGAGCTAAGTGTGTCAAGATGAACCAAGCAAGTGAACTTCTCTGTTAAGGGGATTATATGCCCCCAAACTTTCATGCCATTGCAGTGGCTCTGCCAATTCTGGCCAATGAGCTCTGCTCCCAAGTCTGACGGACAGACGGGTATCTTCCCTTTGTCATCTCAACTTGACAGGGCATGTGTGTATCTTCCCTATGTGGTTTCCTCCCCCAGTTGTTTTCCAGGGAACATGCCTACCTGGTATAATGTCTAGCCTTCCCTTTATTCCTTTCCAATAATTAATAACTAGCTAATTACAATGGTATCAGTTTGGCCATATCTATTTAGGGATAAATAGATTTGAGAATTTTATAGAATTATGTGCTTTTGAAGCAAATTTCAACCAGTGTGCCTGCACAACATTTTTGAAACATGTAATACCTGACTATTTAGTCAGGGGCATTCACCTCTTTTTCCTTAGATTGTCCCATAAAAATATGACAATAGCCAACACAGCAATATTTGTCTGGTGTGACTGACTCAACATTATACCTATTTTTTGTCAGATTGGCAAAAAATATAACACGTTTTTGATGTACGCAGAATGTTAGTAATTAGTTTATGTGTGCCATTAGATGAAAAAGGTTTAAAATTGCCCCTCTATTTTGATCAGCTATGACTTTTTCAAGTGGTATGTATACAAAATAACAATGACCTTTTGCTACAAGCTGTGAGTGGAAGATGTCAAGTGTAGGTAAACTCCAACTTGCCCTGTCACCTTATTTGACAAACCATCACTGATCACCAAACCTAGTCCAACAAGAGAAATAGTTGTTGCCTCTTCGCCCGCATTTTAGCACTTTCTCCATTGTAATACAAGTATTTGTCTACAAGCCTGTATTAATCTTCTCCAGCTGCTATAACAAAATACCATAATGACTTAGACATTTATTTCTCACTGTCCTGATCATATTTGGCTCCTGGAGAGAACTCTCTCTGCGCTTAGAAGATAGTTGACTCCTCTCTGACCTCATATAAGAGAGAGAGAGAGAGAGAGAGAGAGAGAGAGAGAGAGAGAGAGAACTGATTCCAATAGTTTGGTATTTCTTTGTCTTCTTTTAGGGACAATAACCTCATCATTGTGGCTCCAACCTCATGACCTAATTACCCCCCCCAAGGCTCCACCTCCTAATACTATTATATTGAGGGTGAAGACTTCAACATATGAATTTTAGGGGGTCATCAATTTTTAGTCGATCACAAAACCTGTATATCCCTACAAAATGTGAGGCCTCAGGGAGTAGAGGCCATTACTTATTAGACTTTCAATTTCTACTGCTTAGCATAGTTGTTGGCAATTCAATACGTTTTAAATAAATAAACCAAATGAACATTGTTTATGGCAGTTCTGTTTATATCTGTTTACATCTATGTATAGGCATTTCAGTCCTATATATTGGATGATGATATGATTTCACTGGGCAGTTGATAATCTATAGTCTAACAAATTGAAAGCATCTAATTACAGTCATGCACCATATAATGATGTTTTGGGTAACAATGTATAATGGTGCTGCCATAAGATTATAATGGATCTGAAAAATTCCTAGTTCCTAGTGCCATTGTAATTGTCATAACATCACAGTGTAAACCATTACTCATGTTTGTGGTTATGATGGTTTAAAAACTACTGGACTGCCAATTGTATAAAAGTACAGTGGTACCTTGAGATACGAGTGCCCTAACATACGAGATTTTTGAGATATGAGCAGTCGAGTGAGAGATTTTTGCTTTGAAATACAAGCAACATTTGAGATACGAGTAATCGCGCAGATTGGCCGGCTGCACATGACCCACCAGTTTACTACAACTCGAGCGTCTCATAGTTTCTCACGCCTCAAGGTTACAGAACAAATTAAACTCGTATCTCGAGGTACCACTGTATAGCATATACAATTAATGTATAGTACACATAATATCTAACAGTAATAATAAAGAACCCTTTACTGAGTTATGTATTTACTGTACTAAAATATTTATTGTTTAGTGGACTTTTTTTTAGTGTATTTTTTATACTTGTAAAAAAGTTAGCTGGAAAACAGTATTCCATGTTTTGCAGGCAGTAGTCTCATACATCTCATGTTTATCACATCTCTTAATTGCATTATTTTCTCTTGTGCAGAATTTAATCTGGTGTTGTTTTGTACAGTACAATGACGTACAAGCTTGTAGCCCAGGAGCAATAAGTAGTACAATATAACCTAGGAGGCAGTGAGCTATATAATCTACGTTTGTACATACTATGATGTTTATACAACAACAAAATCACCTAACAATGCATTTTTCAGAGTATCCCTGTCATTAAGCAGTGCATGACTATATATCAATATGCATATTTAGAGTTTCTTAGATAAAACAAAAAGAGTATAAAAGAAGTGGCAATGAAAAGGTTTCATTTTGTGATTTATCTTCATGTATTTTTTTTTAGAAAAGGAGATATATTGATACTTTCAACAATAAAGAATTTATTTAAAAAAGGAAAATTACAGTGATAAATGAAAATGTATTTCTTTTTTACAATTAGGAGAGTGGGATTTTTGGACAGAGATGAGCGCCCTTAGTTTGTAAGTTATTAGCGAATATACCATGCTCTGCATAAAAGATGTACTAGGCTAATTATATAGATAATGTTATATGAATAATGAATAAATTATTATACCAGGAAATCACCACTATGTTCTGCCACAGTTGGTAGGGTTTTTTCCAAAAAACACTTGTTCACGAAATAAGTCCCATCAAGCGGGTTTGATATATATATTAGTTCTGCATATTCTCAATACTTTCTATGAAGAAAGGAATTGCTTACCTTCTCTCTTGTTTACTTTGTCTTGGTGATATTCTTCAATGAAAATGTCCACATAGGAAAAAAAAAGAAAATTTAGAACCTGTGTTTCCTTATGTTTACTTATGGGAAACAGTGCATAAAGTAGAAACTTCATGCTCAAACATGCAATGAAGTGTGTGTGTGTGTGTGTGTGTGTGTGTGTGTGTGTGTGTGTGTGTGTGTGTTTAGTGCAATGGGTCCTCTAGGACTTTAATTTTCAATTGTTTACCCAAGCCCCAGCATACAGATTCTGATTCAATTGGTCTAGAGTTCTAAAACCAGAGCCCGATGGCACAATGATGCCATCGTGTCCAATTTGCTCTTCAGTAGAGATGTCATGTGTTTATTGATTATTGCAAGTATATTGTTACATTAAAACTTTATATTTAGTATTATAAAGTCTAATGTAAATGTGTTAAAGTTGCTACTTTTATAAAATTTGCAAAATAGACCCCTTAGATTCTGATAAGGAACAAAAATTGTCCATTTATGCAATTACTATAGTGATATGTAGAGATGAGAGTTAAATGCACAAAGTGATCTCACATTTAAGAATAGAGGTCAAGAGGTCAAATATCATTCAATGTCAAGTCAATTCCTCCCATTGTGTCATCTAAATCCTATTATCAAAGATGATTATCAGGAAAAACAAACTTCCAAAATTAGAGTCCCTGCAGTTTAATTTGCCATTATTAAAGGAAGGATTTTTTCAATTCTGGAATATAACCAATTTCTGCTGAGAAAAATAAGTCTTTAGTTAATACAGAAAATGCATATTGTGTTACCATTGATTTCTATGGCCAGTAATCAAACCCTTAATAATATATATCATTTACTCTAAGTGTCATAGATCCATGTGTGTTGTTACTATACTATATAGAGCTGAATTTTTATATGAAGAAGAGACACTCAAGTTTAGTGAATAATTATTGTTAAATAATAATATTGACTAAGTTTGCCAAATGAATAGAGAAATTTGTATTGAAGATGTCAGGGGGAGTTTCAAACAGGAAACACCTGTGAATCAAAGTGTCTACAGCGATAAAACTATAGCTAAAATTCTCCCTGATATTTTGTTGACCCTTAGTCATGGCAAACGTGTACTCAGTTTTAAGGATTTCAATGAAAGCCCACTGGAAATAACACAACAATGACCATAGAAAGATTTCTGGGACAAAGTGATGCTATCCATCTTTGATCTGTAATAAGCAGTTATAAAAGTGCATCATGGGAAATTGTTCTGCTTTATATAGTTCACCACTGAAGTCATTGACTATTGGTACCTCCCCTCTTTTCCCCTAACCATGGCAAAAACAACACCTAGTGTAAGGCACTTAGAACAATATCAGAATATTAAGTATCAGCTTGTGCTGATCAAATATACCTACACTATTCCTCATATCTATGAATCTAAAAGTATACCACAGGTTCTTCATGCAATATAACAGATTGTGCCAGCCTTCCCCAATATTCATCACTTTTAATGCTAAAGATTTATTTTATACCACCTTAAAATCTTCATACTATGACCTGTGTATAAAAAGGCAAACAGATACATCTGCTTTTAAATGTAATGCCATATACATTTCTATGGAGGGGGGATATATCTTTGTGAGTATCCCAAACTTATTCAGCTTAATAGGTTTTTCCCCCCTAATTTTCTCTTGGATGTAAAAGAGAATAACATAGCAAGAGCAAATTTGTTTTTAAATTTCTGCCTCGACAGACAGTTTAAATATTGGAATTAACATAATCTTAAATATATTATAAGTTATGTAATGGATGAGACTTGGCAGAATTTCCAAAGTGTGCTTTAAAAAACATTGATCCCAATAGGCACTTAGTGAAAAAAATATAGATTGTTTGATATGGCAATTTTATTTTTTTATTTGGAAGGTCATAACTAAAACTTTAAAGTTTTTATAGTAAAGAATCTTGTTTTACTTGATTTAACCTAATTTCCCCTCACCTTAATCACCAAGGTTCTGTTTTGTCATGTAATTCATAATAACTTTCTAATGGACTGGAATTTTATGAAATCAACTTTTGTAAATACATGACTAGAATGTTTTGTGGCTTTATGAACTATTTTAGTACTAGAGTTACATATTACCAGTTGTTTTGAAAAATAGTATAAAAGACTAACTGAAAACTAGTTTCAACTTGGTATTATTAGCAGAAATTCTTGGTCTTCAATTCATGTAGAGAAGATATTTCCACTTCTTAAAATGTATATACTGATAGAATTATCATTTTGTTTTGGAAGTAAAGAATGAAAGACACAGTTGTTTTTTTGTTTTTTTAATTTCTATCACCTATCTTCTGGCATTATGTAAAAATATATATCTTTATAAGACTTTTCCTATTTTATGACATACTTTTAAAATCAAGAAAAAAACATGCATATCATTACCCATGGGGTTGGTTGTAGGAAATTATTTACCCTCATCTGTGCACTGACAGAGAAAAGTAAGCTATGACTTGAGTTTTTTCCCCTTCCAGGGTATATGATTGCACTCCAGTCTGGGTATTGGCCAAAGAAACCTGAATAACAGTAAATTGGTCAGAATGGTGATTTAATAGCTCTTTTAAAAGCAATATAAGGTAGGCCATTTCAGTACCATTAGCAACTCAAGGGTTCCTGACAGCTTCAGTTGTCAGCTTCCATTCTCAAACATCATATCATGGTCGCAAGATGGACTCTTCAGACTTAGCAAAAGAGTATTCATCAGCTGAGTAAACCCTTTTTACCAAGTTTCCTGGTAACTACACCCCCCCAAAAAAAAATCTTGCTTATGCACATATATAAAACCCAAGTGGCCAGAGTAACCATAAAGACCAGTTGCTATGGATATACACTGCAGCCAGCCAACCAGCCTGATGGGGTCAGGGCCAGCCAGCCATCTTCCCACATCCTATCCTCCTCCACTGGCTGGCCCTGATCAACCCCAATTGGGGCAAACTGGCAGGCCCCCACACATGCACAAATTCATGCACTAGGCCTCTAATATTTTATACTGTTAAATAGAAAGCAAAGGATATTTCTGTATTATTTGCTCTTTTGAAAGTTGAAGAACTGGCCCAAGTTATCTGTAATGAAAGAGGTTAGAAAAGATGCTTCTTCCAGAGGAAGTAATGGAACCTAGAATTAACTAGAATGAGCATGAGGAAGCCTTATGGGGCACTCTGAGTGTTCAGGGCTCTTTCCACTTCTTGCTTTTTAATAGAAATGTGCAGAACTTTATTTCATTGTTTTCTAAGTATGCATTCCCTCTCCCTACAATATTTCTACTAAATAGACATTCAGCTTCTGCTAAAACATTTATAGTGATAGAAAATATCTTATTTTTCCTATCCCTCTCTTTGCCTAACCTAAGCCCTTAAAAAAGATTAATATTCATTATTTAACTCAAGCTTTACAAGACAGCTAACCTTTTAAACAGTTCCCAATACACAGGTATTTAACCTAGTCTACCATCTACTTGTGGAGGTGGCTTTGACCAGGTCTTTTCTAAACAAGACTGGCCAGAACTGAAGAAAAAGGAGGGGGGTATTTTATACATTTTAAATGATGATGTAATTTTGAATTTTGCAATGTCTAAACAATATATCTGGCATATGTTCAATCTGAGTAAAATATCTTGTACCTTATATTGTATATATATTGTACATATACATGTGGAATTTCTCATAATGCTATTGTTAGAAATGTCACTATGTGCTTACCCAAATGCCATTAATTGCCATTGCTCTTAGCCTTCAGTGGATGTTTTATGAGCCACATGGTCCATAAACTTACTTTATTATAATAGGAACAAAGAAAGATGAAATCTCATCACAACAATAATGCCCACAACAATAGAGGGCATGCATGGTTCAGAAGCACTCTTTGTCAGAAACTGCATAATAAGATGTAAAAATGGTAAAGAAATCCATTTCAGGATGCTGTAAAATAGATGTTTTTACAAAATCTCCTTAGGTACTAATGAAAATCAAAGCAAATATGCCAGAAAAGAAGTTTTTATGTATAAGTACTGTAGCAGAGTGTAAGAGATGGATGGGTAGATGAAGAAAAGAAAAGAAAGTGCAAAAAACATGTAATAGAATAGGGGATTATGTAAGGGGGGATGTTATACTGAGGGAAGAAAGGAGGAAAGGGTATTGAGGGATGACTCCAGCTGATTTTGATGAGTAGAGTGCTATCCTTAAGAACATAGGGGACCATCCTATCTAATAAAAGAGTAGTTTTCAAATTAACCATCACTCTGCTATGCCCACAAGCCACGCACACCAGCCATGCCCACCAGCCAATCAGGAGCAAGTATGCAAATTAACCCCAACCAAGATGGCTGCAGCCACGGAGCTAGCAAGAGGGAGGCTTGGGTTTCCCTGATGATGGAGGAAGCCACGCTTTCCACACACCCTGGCAGGCCCAGGCCTCCACTCAAGGCTACAAAGTTTCAATTATAGAAGATAAATAAATCCCAACAAAAATGGCAGCAGCCACAGAGTTGGAGAGAGCAGGAGGCTAGGGTTGTCCCCGGTGATGGAGGAAGCCAAGCTTCTGCAGCCCTGGCCTGTCTTGCCCTCCTCTTAAGGCTACAGAGTTTCAATTATAGAAGATAAATAAATCCCAACAGAAATGGCTGCAGCCACGCAGCGAGCAGGGGGCTTGGCTTGGCTCCAGGCTACAAAGTTTCAATTGTAGAAGATAAATAAATGCCAGATACCAGGGCCTCTGCTTGGGTCACCAAGGGGCATGGCCAGCCTGCACACCACCACAGGTCCCTCTCCCAGGCAACCCCATGCCCCAAGGGAACCCCCACTCTGATCTGGGACATCTTTCAGGGCAAAGCAGCTGGCCCCACCCATGCACCAGGCCTCTATCCTATCTAATAAAAGAGTACTATGCAAATTGACCATCACTCCAACACACAAGATGGCTTCCCCCATGTGGCCACAAGATGGCCACCACAAGATGTCCAGCAGAAGAGACCAGTTGGGAGGGACCAGACCTTCAAGGGAGGATAGTTAGTGGCAAACAAGCTGGCAGGGGAGCAGTTAGGTATCAATCAAGCTAACAGGGGAGTGGTTAGGGAGTGATCAGGCTGGCAGGCAGAAGTGGTTAGGGGCAATCAAGAAGGCAGGCAGATAAGCAGTCGGGAGCTAGCAGTCCTGGATTGTGAGAGGGATGTCCAACTGCCCGTTTAAGCCAGATCCCACCAGGATTGGGCCTAAACTGGCAGTTGGACATCTCTCCTCGAGGAGTTCCAGATTGAAGATGGTGCAGGCTGGGCTGAGGGACACCTTCCCCCCTCCCCTCATGCATGAATTTCATGCACTGGGCCTCTAATCTTGCTATAAATAGCCTGGGCTCTCTCCTTTAAAAAAAAAAAAGCTGATATTTTTATTAATTGAGTTTTTTTGATCATATCATTGTAAATGTGCTAATGTTGTGGATTTCAAAGTATGATTCAAACCACCAACATAGCTTGGAAACTCAGGCTCCACTACACACTAACTAATGCAAAAATACTTGGGGTGGGAAGTTTGTTGTTGTTTCCACCACCACCACGAATTTCAAGGGATGGCAAGTTCTTATTAATATTACTATCTTCCAATCAGTTAAGTTATTATAAATAATAACATTTATAGACTCACTTCAGGAATTCAAAGTGTCCTTTTCCTTTAGTCCTCTTTTCAGCTCTTGAAGGGTCATTCTACAGAGGATAGGAAGACTAAAAATAAGGTCTCAAAGAGAGGAAGTCACTAAAGTAGAGGAGATGTGGATGTGGTAGTCAGAAGCTGTAAAACATACAGTCCACTTCATTTTCCCCGTGACCAGCCCTGTCTAAGACTGTACAAATACCATCATTCCTTAGGAGTATGAGGGAAGAAGAAACTCTCCTCGATCCTCAGTGTTCTTCTGACTGGTCTAATAATCAACTAGACATGAGACAGTTTAGCACAGTGGTTCTCAACCTTCCTAATGCCACGTCCCTTTAATACAGTTCCTCATGTTGTGGTGACCCCCAACCATAAAATTATTTTCGTTGCTACTTATACATAATTTTATGGTGGGGGGGTCACCACAACATGAGGAACTGCATTAAAGGGACGTGGCATTAGGAAGGTTGAGAACCACTGGCTTTAGCAAGATAAAATGAGCAAATTTAATTACATACATACGTATGGGAACCCGCACATGCATGAGCGAGTCAGAGACCCAACATACATGAGAGGTTCAAAGACAGGGAAAATGAAGTATATATGACATTCTGCGCTAAGGATCACTCTGGGGTAGAATGTCAATGCATGACAGTAAGAAGAGCAGTATTGAGTAATTAGAAGTCTGCCCTGCCCTATAGATAGTTTAAAAAATGTTATCTCTAACAATCTCTTGTTATGGGCAAGGCCCCTAATTCAAATTCTTCTAGGTAGGTAAGGAAAGGGGAGGGGGAATGTTTCTCTTGAGCCTGCAGGGCCTTGGTTGCCTTTAGCTTCAAACAATCTGCTTACCTTGCGGTGACTCATTTTGAAACCCTACAGGAGCAATTAGGCCTTTAAAAGGCTTATGCCAACCACAGTTTCCCCAGTTCAATTTCCCAAGCCTCACCCACTGTCTTTGGATTGAAAGAAGTGGTGTGGGACTCCCCACATTGAGAACTACAGCTCTGATATCAATGTATTGCCTGCTGTTGTTCTCATGATACCTCATCTCCTACCACATTGCCTACTGAACAGTAAACTCACAGTTTCTTCAAATGTACAACAAATCTTGACTAAGTACTGAGGGATCTTTAACCAGACTAAGTACTGAGGGATCTTTAACCAGACTGACTGGTCAGTGCTATTAACTGCTCATTCTCTACCCAAGGGCTAGAGAATCAAATATGCTCCCATTGCAACTAAGATAATGCTGACTATAATATCTGGCCATGTGTCTCAAATATGCCACCATTACATCTGATGGTCTCTGGGCACCTTCCTGGGTACTTGCCAATTCTGCTCATGATGACTTGCCTGTTTTCCTTTTCAAACCTGGGAGTGGTTCTGTGAGGTGATTTCAAGGTAGTCTAAAAGTTGAGAGACATCATACTAACCAATACATTCATTACCTCTTGTTCTTTTTAAATTATGATATAAAAGAACTATTGTGAATGCCCTGCTTTACAAATGAGGAAACTGGAGCTTTGAGAAGCTCTATATTTTGTTTAAGAACACACAGCTGATATGCAGAGGAGCAGGGACTAGCACCCAGATTTCAGACTATAAGTCCTGTGGTTCAGCCACTCCTCTGGAACCTGATGAATGAAAATTCATTATTTTGAATGAATATCTATAATAGCCAATCTAGGTGTTCTAAAATATATTTCTGATTGCTAAAGCATTACCTTTGAAAGAGAAAATATTCCCACTTCTTAATGATTGAAAAATAAAAGGCTACCAATAACTGGTTGAAGGAACCCTTTAATCCCACCCCCCCCCCTAAATTCAGGCATTTGGGTTGGGTGAGATTAATTTATTAACGTTAGTATAGTTTTTCCTATAGTAATAAATAGAACACTATGTTACTGGCTCTTTTCCCTTACCAAACTTATTTTTGCCCTTGAAGCTAAATTTCTCTAAAAATTTCTTATGTACCGTATCTACTTCCTCAACTGACATGGGTGCCTCAACCTCAGATATAATCTGACTTCTGCCACATCCTACAACTGAAATGGATTTTAGGGTCCATATCACTTCTTGCCTCATCTCACCACTCTGCAGCTTTGATTGTTGATCATTCTCTCGTATTGAAAAACTCTTCTCCCTTGGTTTCTGGAATAGTCTACTCTTCCAGCTTTCCTTCTAGGTCTCGCCATTGCCTTCATTATTTTCTTGGAGTCTGCCTCTCATTTGTGAATCTCTTTTTATGTTGAGTTTCAATCTTAAGTCCCAATCAGCATATTTTTCTTGATCTTTTCCAACCTATAGCAATAACAACTCTTAATGATGACACCCGAATCTTTAACACCAACGGAAAATATTTATTTTGAGCTATAGACCTATATCTCCTTGCCTATCAATTATACCCACGAATGCCACATAGTTACTTCAGAATCAGTATGCTTAAAGTCAACAACTGCCATTCAAATAATGTTTCTTCTCTTGCTCTCTGAAAGGCGACATTATCAATTCAATTTCTCAGGTTTTTCACTGTCATCCTTCAGTCTTCCATCTACTTCACTGCTCTGACACTATCTTGGTTTAAGCCACTATCAGTTCCTCTATGAATTATTGCAATTGCCTTAAAACTTATCAATTTTCCCCACCATTATGATTCAGCTTTCCATACTACAGCTAGGTAATTTCTAAAATGTATTATCTGATTATGTCAGTTATCCACTAGATTACCTTGTGTGATTTTCTCAAGATAAATTTAATTTAATAACTAGCTGACTTAATTCAATATTTTTCTTCATCAAACTGACTTATCAGTATTTTCATGTTCTTTGATACTGAGGGCTTAAACTTCAAGAGTAAATTGGTCTTATGCTTATTTTATCTTAGGCACTTCCTTTAGTGGATAATCTGTTTAAGTGATTTGCAAAATAACCAGTGGAGCACAGTTTATTGTGATCAGTAGACATGACATAGAGTGATTTTTTTTATTGTTAGACCAGCACTTTTTCTCAAATACTACAAATATATATATATGTAACATTTATATATATATAACTTCTATATATAATATATGCATATGTTTAATGTCACATATAATATTATTTTAATGTTATACTGAAGCATTTTCTAAAATGCCTGCTCAAAGATTATTTAATTTTCTATGGGAACTAATCTTTGTTTAGCTTCATACTTATTATTGATTAGGGCTCAAATTCTGAGAAGTTTATGTGAACATAGATTTTTAGCCAGTAAGCACAAGTAATTGTTTTTCTACATAAAAATATTTTGAAGGAAATTATTTCATGACCCTTTAAAATATTATCCTGTTTTGTATGTAATTTAGCAATCTTATTCCAATATGCAGATAATCCTATCTTAATGATGGTTCAACTTACAATTTTTTTTTAATTTTACCATCATGTGAAAGCAATATGCATTCAGTAGAAAATATACTTTGAATTTTGAATTATGATCTTTTTTCTGGGCTGGTGATATGCAGTAAGATACTCTCTCATGATGATGGGCAGTGGCAAGGAGTTGCAGCTCCCAGTTAATCATGTGATCACGAAGATGAAAAAAATAATATTCTGTAGTGTATACTGTAGATGTTAGATGCTTTGCCCAACTGTAAACTAATGGAAGTGTTCTGAGCACATTTAAGGTAGGCTACGTTAAGCTTAGATGTTTGGTAGGTAAAGTGTATTAAATGCATTTTCAACTTATGCTATTTTCAATTTATGATGAGTTGATCAAATGTAACCTCATTGTATGCCAAGGAGAAGCTATACTTTCTTTCCATGATTATATATGTTCAGTCCCTTGAACTCACCTCTAAAATGTTTTAGCCCTAGCTGGTTTGACTCAGTGGATAGAGAGTATTGGCCTGTGTACTGAAAGCTCCCAGATTTGATTCCAGTCAAGGGCACATGTTCAGGTTGTGGGTTAGATCCCCAGTAGGGGCCATGCAAGAGGCATCCAGTCAATGATTCTTTCTCATTATTGATGTTTCTCTCTCTTTCCCTCTCCCTTCCTCTCTGAATCAATAAAAATATATTTAAGAAAAAAAAGAAATTGTTTTAATTCTCTGATTGTTTCATCATTAAACAATTATATTATATTGTCAGAATGTATTTTTTTTAAATCTTTCTTGTTGAAAGTGTTTCATACGTCCCTCTTTTCCATTAACCTCTTCCAGCCCACTCTTGTCATCCTCCAACAAGGCTCTCACCACCCCGTTGTCTGTGTCCACAGGTTATGCATATATGCATACAAGTTCATTGGTTTATCTTTTCCCACCCACCCTTTCCTGCCTTCCCTTTGAGTTTCAACAGTCTGCTCATGCTTCTATTTCTCTGGTTCTATTTTTGTTCATCAGTTTATTTGATTCATTAGGTTCCACATATGAGTGAGATCATGTGATACCTATCGTTCTCTGACTGGTTTATTTTGTTTAGTGTCAGGATGTATTTATAAGAGAAGACTAAATTTGCTTCAGTGTGATTTAAACTATTATTAATAACATTAATAGTATTTCTATGGACAAAAAAATCCCTGGTCAAATACAGGGTGAGATAAAAGTAGGATTACAGTTGTTTATGTGGAAAATAATACAATGATTAATAAATAATAATATGGCACAAGAATAAATTCTGTGTTTTGCATACTCACAAATGTAATCCTACTTTCACCCCACCCTATATGTTTGGCAAACGAATTATAGGTTATATCCCCCTTTGAGATATTTGCAATAGCCATTCATATGCTGAAGTTTCTGAGAAATTTGGACATCAAATACAGTAACCTATCTTGCTCTATTTCATCTAGCATGTCATAATGATTCATGCAGTTTTAGGAAAAACCGTTCGGAAACAGTGGTTTACTTGTAACTTTGGAGACAATGTTTTACACTACAATTTTCATATCTAAAGTGCTGTTAAGATTATTTCTACTTTGAATTAAGATTTATTTCCCATTGCCTGGGTGTTGTTGCTCAGTGGTTCAGCATCAACCCATGAACTAGGAGGTCACAATCAGGACACATGCCTGTTGTAGGGCGACTTCCACCAACAGTTGCAAATAACCATGGAGGCTGCTAATTGGTAATAAGCAAGCAAGGATTTATTGAGCTGGCCGGAGAGGGCCACGAGGGCACCACACGCAGGTGGAGTCCACACTCACAACCACGCCGTCCCAGGTGTAGGCAGTCCTTTCAAGGGCCTTAACCACAAAATGTTTTAAATTCAGAGAACAGCTGAGGGGGGTGGGTTTCAGTGGACTGCAACTGTTCCTGTTGACTGCTCCTTACCTCCCAACCACACCCTGCTAGACGTTGGAATGTGGACCTGTCTTGCAAAAGCATATTGTACAGAAGCAAAATTGAGCGAAGTTAATAATCTCTAAAGGTCATCTACAGTCTCAACTCCTGAAGCCACTGAGTCAACTGAAATCAATCTTTCATGGTTCTGGTCCTCAGGCACAGGAGAATAACCTTTGTGATGTGGGCTGGATTTATCTGGGATGAATGCTCTTAAGGTTCTATTTCAATGCCCAGGGGATGTGCAGGAGGCAGTGGATCAATGATTCTCTCTTATCATTGACGTTTCTATCTCTCCCTTCTTCTCTCTGAAATAAAATTAACAAATAAATAAATAAATAAATAAAGATTTGTTTCACCTAAATTTTTTACCTTAAAATAAGAGGAAATTCTAGACTTCCAAATACACATTTCAGAAAAGCCCTCCTTTAACTGCAGGGAAGATAATCTGACTTCTTGGCAGTATAGTCACACAGGTAGAATAACTTTAATGGGTATTTAAAATAGAAAACACTTTATTTTCCATGCAGAATATATCAAAATAATTGCAATCATTAAGCGAAACTAGCATTCAGTTGAGTTCTAAATAAGTTAATTGAGATGGTGAAGGATCTACCAGTAAAAGGGGCATGCTGTATAGTTTTTAAAAAGAGTCATATGCAAATGAAATCATTAGTGAGCAATTAAATAGTTAAAGGATTCATTGCTTCTGTTAAAGTAATAAATGTGTTTCTGGAAGATTTGGGATGTGAGGACTTCATTATTCAAACAAATGTTTGCTTTTGAATTAGTTTGTATTTGAAAATGGCCCTGAGGAGGGCCTACAAATATGAATAGACTTGACATCTGTGTCTTTTACAAATAATTCCTAAACAATGTTTTATTATGACTATCTTCTTGCCCCTTGCCATACTTCTAAATGACGACATGCATGGCTATACATGAACTAATAAAACATATTAATGTTATATTTTTATGAATGATAAAATTCATCAGTCTGATATTACCTTCTTCCTCATAATTATGTCTTGTATTTTGCTGGCTTAATAGTTTTCCATTCTAATCAAGATTTGTCATGAGCTGTGGGTTGAATTGCCCCATGAAAGACTGATTTGCTTCCCAATCCCTATAATCTGTCTCCTGGAAACCTAGAGATTGAAATCAGTAGGGCCCTGCTATTGCCCTTGATCTCTGCTCAGAGGATAGAGATTGATTAGTTGACAGTCTGTTGACCCAGATGGCTCAAAATGAAGCAGTCAAGAAGCAAAATCAAGTGCATACTTCTCAGAACATTTGATAATGTCATTTGTTCTGTGTGCATTTTTTCAGCCTTATTTCCTCTTTCCTCTTTTTTCTTTTCTTTTGTTAGATATTAAGTAGAGAAGTTGCCCCAGCTCTCTATCCTTACCCAGTACTTTCCTTCCTCCTAGGGCACTTAAAAATTTTTTAAACCCTGACCTGTTTGGTTCAGTGGATGGAGCATCTGGAGGTGGACTGAAAGTTCCTGGGTTCGATTTCAGTGAGGGCATGTAGCTTGGTTGTAGGCTCGATCCCTGGTAGGGGGGCGTGAAGAAGGCAGCTTATTAATGTTCCTCACTCATAGATGTTTCTAACTCTCTGTCCCTTTTCCTTCCTCTCTGTAAAAATTCAATAAAAATATATTTTTAAAATATTTTTTTGATTTTCTGATATATCTGAAAAAGCAAGGTAGCATAGAGGACTTATTACATATGGGACACCCAAAAGGATTATTTTTAATAAATGTCTTTTTTTTTTTTATCAAACGTTGGCCTGAAATCACTAAAGAGTTACTAGGCAAACATAACAGACATATGAGAGAATGAATGTTCACTCTTGCATAGCTTTGAGTTTAGGAATGGTATCAGTGCTTAAAAATATATAAAATCTAAAGTAATTTATGTAAGAAAGTGAAAGTTAAGACTCTTTTAAAAGAGAAAGCCATTCTAGCACCAGTTTTGCTCAGCGGTTAGAGTGCCAGCCCGTGGACTGAAGGGTCAAGGGATTGATTCGAGTCAAGGGCATGTACTTTTGTTGCCAGCTTAATCCACAACCCCATTCAGGGCCCCTACTGGAGGCAGGCAACAAATGCACATTGATGTTTTATTTCTCTCTGTATATCCCCCTCCCTTCCACTCTTTCTAAAAATCAATGCAAAAAAATATCCTCAGGTGATTAACAAAAAATAAAATAAAATAAAAGAGAAAGACACTTTTCTAAATGCAATTGTCAATTTGTTAAAAATTTTAAAGACATCTAAGTTTCTGTGGGGTATCAGTATTTTGTTCTATTGATATTTTTTATCAGTCATACTCTGGAACTATGCGGTTCTGGTTTCTTGAGCTTAATATCTGTTATAGCAATTGAATACTTATCACTTTTTCTGGTTTTATTTTAAAAATTGACAAACATCACTATAATTTAAGGTGCGCAGCATGATGCTTTAATTTACATATGTATTGTGAAATGATTATCACAATAGGTTCAGCTAACATCCATCTTTTCATGTAGATAGAATAAAAAGGAATGAAAGAAGGAAAGAAAAAGAGGAAAATCTCTTGTGATAGAGCTCTCAGAATTTACTTTTAACATATACAGTATATTATATAACAGTATTAGCTATAGTCATAATCTTGTACATTACATCCCTAGCACTTATTTATTCATTCTTTTACATATCAATATCTAATTGTCCCAGCACCATTTATTGAAAAGGCTGTCTTTTCTCCATTGAATATATTTGACTCCCCTGTCAAATACTAGTAAACAATGTATGTTTGGTTTATTTCTGGGCTCTCAGTTTTGTGCCATTGTTATATTTGTCTCTTTTTATGCCAGTATCATACTGTTTTGATGACCATAGCATTGCACTTTAGCTTGAAATCAGGAAGTGTGATGCCTTTTGCTTTGTTCTTGAAAACCACCTTTAAATAGGGATCTTATTTCTACTTTAATTTCTACTTTAAAAGGTGATGAAAATTATATGTGTATATATACATACAGACACACACACACACACACACACACACACATATATATATATATATATATATATATATATACATATACATATACATATACACATACATATATAATTTTTATTGATTTCAGAGAGGAAAGGAATCCACATTTCAGTGCTCCACTCTGGGGACCAAGCCTGCAACCTGGGCAAGTGCCCTGACCAGGAATCAAACCTGTGACCTCCTGGCTCATAGGTCAACGCTCAACCACTGAGCAACACCAGCTGGGCAAGATGACATATTTTAAAATGAAATATATTTGCAAGTATATTGGGATCATTTAATTGGATCAATTTGATAACTGAGTCTATTGAATCTAATTAGCATATTTGGTTAAAGAAAGAAATGGTTCCCTTCAAGTTTAAGTGAACTTAATGAAAGCATCCAAGTTCATGGCTACTCTGCTGCTTTGTGTTAATATTGACAATTCTGAAAAAAAAAATTTAGTTTTAAAAAATATTGTATATGGTGAGGGGGTAATAATAGCCTTCTAAAAAATTTGCTTTGAAAAGATTTAATAGTGGCCAGTTCCTGCCTGTTCTCTGGAGGGAGGTAGCCTAATTTAGGCAGGTCTACTATTTGGAACAAAAGAAGGCAGTCTGTGAAAAGATTGACAGGCACCTTAAAACTGCCCTACCTATTTCTTGTTCTTACATTTCCCTTTTGGTACATTTCCATTTTCATTCCCAGAGTCTTGAATTTAATATTGCCTCTCCTCATTTTTTGACTTTTATAAATCTAAGCATTTCCATTATTAGTACTATAGTCTGGAGAAGTGGTGTACACCATTTAAGGGATAGTAAACTCCATACCTAGGGAAAAATAGAATCTTCTGAGAAAATAAAATAGATTTTAGGTGAAAAGTGTGTAAGGGTAATTTAGTGCTTATAGAGGTGGGGGACACAGTCCTAAGTACATTACAGGATGACAGTGACATGTTAGGCACTCCATTTCCAGCGAAGTTTCTGTACCAGTTATAGAAGCATCACAACAGAAACATATCCTTGAAAGCTGTGGTAGAAATATTTTTAATGTTCAGACTGAGCATACAATGCCTACATTTTTGAAGTTTCATTTGGCAGGCTTGACACAATAAGCTCAATGAAACAGAGTTTAAGTCCTCTTGGTTTAACAAAGAAGTCTAGGTCTACTCCACTGAAATTTAGACCTGGACTTCAGGGAGTCTATATAGATACCACACTAGTTGGGGTGAATAAGCTACCCCTGGAGCACCAGTAGGATAGAGCACACATTGAGATACAGTTTGAATTTCCAGTGATTGGAATCACCAAGGCCATTCATGCTCTGTCAATACTTTTCATCCAGTTCCTCCGCTCCCTTTCAGTTGGTATCCTGAGAATGTGGTAACTGTGTTACCTGGAGTTGTTTGCCAACACTCATTCATTTTCCAAGCTTTTCTTTCTCTAAAAAAATTTCACTGTTGAATTCTGCTGTGCCATATTATAAATATTTCTCTCTTCTCCACGTCCAGTGCAGCTAGAGAGTGGTCTGGTTCCTGAGTAGGGGCAATGGGGAAAATAAAAGAGAAAGACAAATACAGTAGGGAAAGCTATGACTGGATTGGACCACTGTTCTATGATGGAGAGACAGGGTTCCAGAGCCAATACAGTGTATTTATTCTATACAATAAATACCAGGAAGTTTTACTAAAAGTCAAAACAAGGGAGATTAGGTGCATTCTTGGGTGGGCCTGAATCATATTAATTCCTGATGTTTGGCTGGATTTAGATAATGAAACCTACCCCTTGATGTCTGGACTGACGGTCAGGCTGACAACATTCTTGCTTCTGGCAAGATGTGTTTCCAGGATGTGGCTCTTCCAATGCCACTGGATTCAGTGACAATAATTAAAGAAATGCTCATGTGCCTTCCCAGGCACTCTCTACACTGTATACTTGTAAAACATGTGATTATGTCACAGTTACTATAATGTAAAGGCTCTAGGAACAGAAGTTTCCCTTCACTTTTGCCAGCACTACTGGAAAA
>PVJN01014395.1:0-45908 GCA_004026805.1 Lasiurus borealis | reverse complement strand
CCACCAGGAATTGAACCGTGACCTCCTGGTTCATAGGTCACTGCTCAACCACTGAGCCACTCCAGTCGGGCCTTTTCCTTTTTTTTTTTTTCCACCTTTGCTTTTTTAAACGCGCTGTGCTGGAAACAGGTCAGGGGCCCGGTGTGGTGCCAGCACTTCTGCCATCTCTCTAACCAGGGGCCGTGTTGTGCCTTAATTCTGTGCGCCTGCTAGAAAAGCCTTCACGCCTTCACTACACGAAGTTCTCAGCCAGTGGTTCCCAAGCTGGGGTGCCTCGGGGGACACTGGTTGCCGCGCCTGGGGAAGAGGGGTACGGTTGGGTTGGTCAGGGATGTTGCTCAAGATGCTCCAGTGCTCAGAACAGCCCGGGAACTGGTGTGGTCCGACCCCAGGCGGCAGTAGCAGCCAGAGTGAGAGGCCCGGGGCCAGATGGAGTGCTGGCCTGTGGGGGTGCCGCTGCGTCTGGGAGGAAGCATCCTTCGCCTCCCCCGCTCTGCCGGTGCAGTGACGTCACCACTCCTCGGTAATGTCCTCACCCCAGGGGCTGAGAGCATAAGCCAGACCCTGACCGTGAAGTTCTCTCACAGGAAGGGGTGCTGTACATATAGTCTATCAGACTTCGAGAATGAGCAGCCATTTTTGTTAAGCCCGCCAGAGAGAGGTTTCCTGTAATGCCTCCTGATCATGGTTTTTGTTGTTTTTTTTATTAAAAAATATCCTCATGTAAAGATTTTCATTACTTTTCAGAGTGGAAGGGAGGGAGGCTGTGGAGGAGGGGCGGTTGGGATTGGACCTGAAACAAAGGTACATGCCATGACAGGGAATCAAACCTGTGACCCTTCAAAGCATAGGCCGGTGCTCTAGCCACTGATCACACTGGCCAGGGTAGTTTTTACTTCTTAACCCTTGAGGAGAAAAAGACCAAAAACATACCCACAAGGTGTGTTTACTGTTTGTGAGAACTTGAGCTAGGGGAATGGTCTGATTGGGCTGAAATGTTGCCGCCAGCGGTTTAACAGAGAACCTGCGTCACACGTGCAGTGCGTGGCTTTCCAGGAAGTGGCTCAGACCGTGCTGTTTCTACTCCGTGTCATGTTCCCAACGTGTAAAAACGATTCTGCTCATTTAATCAGATGCCACCACCTAATCAGACCCCGGCCCCTGACCAGCCGTTTGCACTCTCCACTGTGCGGGAGGAGTCGTCCATTCCGAGGGCGGATTCGGAGAAGAAGTGGGTGTACCCTTCCGAGCAGATGTTCTGGAATGCGATGCTCAAGAAAGGGTAAGCGAGGGAGCCTCGCGCTGAGAACAGAAATTAGCTTGTTACATTTATCTAAGAATAAATACCAAAGAGGTTTTTGGCCTCCACACGTACAGTAAGTTCTTATTTCAAAAGATAAGTTGTGTAGAATAATGTTCCGGCTTATCAGAAGACCAGAGGCCCAGTGCCTGAGGTTAGTACACTTGGGGGGTGGGGGGGCGTAGTCCTCAGCTCAGCCTGTGCCCCCTCTCACAGTCCGGCAGCCCCTGGGGAATGTCTGACTGGTGGCTTAGGCCCGTGCCACTCTCTACGGAGACCCTTAGCGCTGCCGTGGAGGCAGGAGAGGCTCCTGCCACTGCTGCTACACTTGCCAGCCGTAAGCCCAGCTTCTGGCTGAGCGGCACTCCTACTATGGGAGTGCACTGACCACCAGAGGGATAGCTCCTGCATTAAGTGTCTGCCCCCTGGTGGTCAGTGCGCATCATAGCAACCGGTCGTTCTGCCATTCGGTCGATTTGCGTATTAGCCTTTTATCATATAGGCTAGCACAAGGCCAACGTACCAGGCAGGATTCTCCGGCGAAGCAGACTAGGGAGTGTGTGTCCGGAGAGCTCGCGGGAGGCTGGTCTGATCTTGCCGACCTTCCGCAGGTGGAAATGGAAGGATGACGACATCAGTCAGAAGGACATGTACAACATCATCCGGATCCACAACCAGAACAACGAGCAGGCTTGGAAGGAGATTTTGAAGTGGGAAGCCCTCCATGCTGCGTGAGTATGTCTGAGATCTTAAAAACCCTTCCGGGCTGAGCCCGTGTGGCTCAGCGGAGAGAGTGTCGGCCTGCGGACCAAAGGGTCCCGGGTTCGATTCTGGTCAAGGGCATGTACCTTGGTTGCAGGCTTCTTCCTGTCCCGGGCCCTGGTCAGGATTCGTGCAGGAGGCAACGAATCGATGTTTCTCTGTCTTTCCCTCTCTTTCCCACTCTCCCTAGAAATCAATGGAAAGGTATCCTTGGTGAGGATTCACAACAAATTCCTCCTGCTGCTTTCTTATTTTGGGTCCCAGGTTTTAACACTCACTCAGATGTGTCATTTCAGTGAAACAGTTGGGGTAGCAGCCCATGCCAGTGACTAGTGTGCAGGCCCCCCGCCACACAACCATGTAAATCCACGGATTCCATGGGTCCTGGGTACAGGAAGGGAGTGGGGACAGCTGGCCTCTGCTCCCTGGTCTCTGGGCCTCACCCACCGTCACTCAGTGGTCAGGGCTGGCTTAACTGTCATGGAATCCTCTGGATTCCATTTCCTTTGCTGGTGAGTGACGCCAGCTGTCAGCCACGACCACTGCCCCCAGCCTGTGACCATGGCTCCTTCAGCTTCCTCACGCTGGTGGTGGGTTCCCGGAGCTGGATACAAAGCTGCTTCTGCTTTGAGGACCCAGCCTCAGAAGCCCGGGCCGTCACCTGTCTACCCAGGTTCAGGGGGAGGGGGGTGGTCAGAGTCCCCTGCCTCTCAACAGGACGATTGTCAGTGTAGTGAAAGCAGAGCATGTGGGACACGGGACATTACCGTGTTTTCCGGCGTATAAGACGACTTTTTAACCCAGGAAAATCTTCTCAAAAGTCAGGGATCATCTTATACGCTGGGTGTCGTCTTATAGGGCAAGTATATCCCAAACTCTGTTTTAACTGGAAAAGTTGGGGGTCGTCTTATACACCCAGTCGTCTTATACGCCGGAAAATACGGTATATGCTCTCTGCCCCTAGGAGATGCTCACTCAGCGGTTGCCCGAGTCCCCTGCAGGCCTCAGGCCTCCCGATGTCGCAGAGTGCGGGCCTTCTTCTGGTGGAGAAGGCTGGCTGGGAGCTCAGCCAGCGCAGGGCGGTCTCACGTGACGCTGCCCCCCAACTCTCTGCGCCTGGGAGCGGGCCGCTGGCCCCCAGGAAATCCTCACCCAGGCTGTGCGGAGAGTGCGCAGATCCCGCCAGGATCTCGCCACCCATCCTGTGTGCGGTGGCTTCCGGAAGGAGCTGGTCCGGCACCAATGACATAAACCCTAGGGCATGGTTCTCAACCTTTGTAATGCCACGTCCCTTTAATGCAGTTCATGTTGTGGTGACCCCCAACCATAAAATTATTTCCATTGCTACCGTAGTGGAGGGAGGGGAACGTACCAGTCCAGAAATAGCAGCTTTTTAAAGGAGTGGGGCTATTGTTGAACTTGGCAGTGACCTTGCTTCTTGACTGTGATACTATGTAAAACGCGTTCAGAAGACTGTGTTACTGAGGAAATGCAGCGTCATTTCTCAAAGGAAAGAGCTTTCCGTAGACTCGTCTTCTTTGGGGCTTTCCAGGGAGTGTCCTTGCGGGCCCTCGTTGGTCCGGTTCGGAGGAAAAGCCAAGGAGTACTCCCCGCGGGCGAGAATCCGCTCCTGGATGGGGTGAGTGCGGGCGGCAGTGACCGCCACTCCCGCGTGCGGCTCCCTTCCCCTTGGCACCGACACCAGGCGGTCAGATACCTGGGGCCATCTTCCAGTGTGCAGTCCACGTGCCTCTGGGTTTGCCCTGTCCCGGAAGTGTGCCCGGTGGGGGTGGATTCACTGGGGTTGCCGGGTTGCTCCCCATCTCACTGTCGCAGGACTGACCCGAGCTGTCCTCGAATCCTCCTGGACCTCTGCGCTTGGCCCTTTCCCCTCTCCCAGCGTGGCCAGAGCACCTACCCCTCCCCCTGCGGGCGCTCTGTCCCGGGGCCTTAGTCCTGGGTGGGCACACCCGCTGGCATGTGCACACCCTCAGCACCCCCTTTGTGGGGCGCTGCGGGCTGCAAGGCGTCTCCATTGCCCGCCCCGCTCACCAGCAGGTCTTCCTTTCAGGTACGAGCTGCCTTTCGACAGGCACGACTGGATTGTCAACCGCTGCGGGACGGAGGTGAGGTACGTCATTGACTACTACGACGGCGGCGAGGTCAACCAGGAGTACCAGTTCACCATCCTGGACGTGCGGCCCGCCTTCGACTCGCTCTCGGCCGTGTGGGACCGGATGAAGGTCGCCTGGTGGCGCTGGACCTCGTAACCACTGCTTGGTTAGCGACAGGGACACACCAACTATTTTCTTTTCTTTTTTTTTCCGGAAGGGTACATTAAACTATTTTCCCTCAACCGAATTGCGCTCCTAATGTACTGGGAAGGTCGAGCGGGGCATGACCTTAAACTTCGCGGGGCGCAGGGTAGGATGCGCGAGCTCTTTGGGGCTCCGTCTTCCCCCCACTTTGCGGATCATGTACGTTTCCTTCCCACTTAGCGTCCCTTTAACTGCGGTGCGGCCTGTGTTTAATCTAGAAAAGTCTGAGCCACCCCTTCTCGAAAAGAACTTCCCTTAAAATACGAAGAGAGCCGCTCTTCCCTGGACAAACTGCCAGTGAAGCTGGTCGGTTATGCTTTTAAAGAGCCCCCAGCCATTCTCAAGGCCCTCCCGTATGGTCGTGACCCCAAGGCCCTCCCCTGTGGTCGTGACCCCGCAAGAACACGCAGAGTTGACTCCGGAAGCGCACTCCAGTGTGTCTCGGTTCCCCACGTGCTCGTGGGCATCGTCCAGGCCTGGCCTTGTTACAGAACCCTTTCCACGCCTCGTGGTCCTGGGTGCCCGGGCAGGTGCATCTCAGCCTTTGATTTTTCTCCCCGCGCGCCCCCCCCCCCTCCCGGTTCTGGTCTGGAACGGCCCCCACAGGCCTCGCTTCCCTGGTGTGGGCAGTTTCCCCCTCCTGCGCCCCATTCTTGCTCGTGGCCTCTCTGAGCCTTGAAGGTCTGGCTGGAGGCGGTTAGCGCTGGTCCCTTCGTAAACCTCAAACGTGGTCCTTTCTGAGCGTTCAGGGAGCGCTGCCGTCGAAAGTCTTGGTGCCACTATCCACGTACCGTGGATCCTCAGCAGCAGCGCGCTCCTGATGAAGGTTGGGTTGGGTTTGCTTTGGAGTTGATGATATGAAGTCCTTGCATTTCTCCTAAATATTGATTGTTCATTTCGTAGCAGGAATTAGCAGATGCGGTGATTCATTTGCCAGGAATGTCTTTGTGGTGACCTCTCTGTGGGGTTTTTTAACTCTAACAACCTTAAGCTCTTTGACATTTCAGAATATTTGTATATTTTAAAACCAAATAAAGCTGATAGTGAACAGGTTTCCAAATGTCTTAAGAGTAACTTTACACTTAACATTCATGTCTTCATTTCTTTTAAATATATTTCATTGATTTTTTACAGAGAGGAAGGGAGAGGGATAGAGAACTAGAAACATCGATGAGAGAAACATCGATCAGCCGCCTCCTGCACGCCTCCCACTGGGGATGTGCCTGCCATCAAGGTACATGCCCTTGACCGGAATCGAACCTGGGACCTTTCAGTCTGCAGGCCGACGCTCTATTCACTGAACCACACCAGCTTTGGCAACAATCATGTCTTCTAACCTGGATGGAAATGCTGCTGTAGTTCCCCTGCGAGGCAGCCACTGTCTTGTCTGCTGATGACATCACACAGGCACACCCCGAGGTGCTGCGGGCTGGGTGCCCCACCATAACCGGGTCTCACAGTGACGGGAGGGTCTGGCTTTCAACTTGTAAAAGCGTGCAACCCCTGCGGAGCACAAGGAAGCAAATGGCGACAGAACGAGGCCTGCCTGTACTGAGAAAAAGAATGCCGCTGGCGTTTGTCTAAGCGCAGGAGAAGGCATTACAAACAAACTGGGGCCTTAGGCCGGCGCCCCTTTTATAGGGCACCTGCATTTCTTGAGGAAAACCTAAAACTGCCAAGCAGACTTGGGAAGATCAGCAGTTTATACCCCCCCCCCTCTCCTGGGAAAGACCGGCCCCCAGCTTTCACGTGTCTAGATTCATGTGAGCATGCTCAGGGATCAATACTCCGATCCCATAGGAGGTTTCACTGATGACTTGAAGTTCACTTCCGGTATTTCTCCAGGGCTGAAACAACCTGTTGTCTATGGAAATGGCACTCTTGGGAATCATCACACTAGTGTTCGTTGGGCAAAGTATTAAACAAACGGGCGAGGGGGGATTGAACTGGAATTGGATATAGGGTGTCCCCCCAAAATGTGTACACTTACTGAATAATTATACTAGGACAGGCAGAGTTTGTTAATATACATTTCATTTTCAAAACAGCAGCTGGTACAGGGCGGATACATTTCTGGGGCACCCTGTGTTAATATGGGGCATTCCTAGTAATACCTGCCGAAAACCCATTCAGGAATGGTCATGTTTGCATCGCGGGCATGCAAAAGGCATAGGTGCCCTACCTCAGCCTTGGTCCAGTCAGTGAACAGAAGGGGGGAAGTGCTAGGTTCCCACAGCCCCGTGGTCATCCGGGTGGGAAGGTCCTGTATTTCTGAGGACAAGCCCCCCGTTTCTGAACCGGCACCAATGCGTTCGTCCTCCACCAGAGGGACTTCCCTCGCTGGCATGGAGAGATGCACGTGGCATGCTCACCTCCGCAGCGGCTGAGGGACTTGTATGAGGGGTCACTTGTGTCTTCAAAGGCTGAAAGCCACGGGTGGGGATCACCCCAGCTGGTGTGGCTCAGTGGATAGAGTGTCCGCCTGCAGACTGAAGGGTCCCGGTTCAATTCCGGTCAAGGGCACCTACCTCGGTTGCAGGCTCGATCCCCAAGTCCTGGTCGGAGCTCCTGCAAGAGGCAGCCACTCAATGTGTCAATGAGTCTCTCTCGCATTGATGTTTCTCTCTTCCCCTCCCTCCCACTCTCTCTAAAAATCAATGGAAAAATATCCTTGGTTGAGGATTAGGGAAAAAAAAGCATGCTTGTCCTTGAAAAGAGACCTGCACCCCCATGTTTGGTGCAGCATTATTCTCAGTAGCCCATAGGGAAGCACCCTAAGTGTCCACAGATAGATGAGCGGATAAAGAAAATGTGGGGATATACATCGCACAGGCACACACAATGCAATATCACTTGACCAATAAAAAGAGAGATCGGACCATTTGCAGCAACATGGAGGGACCTTGAAGGCATTACGCTTGCTAATTGGATAAGACTGAAAGAAGACACACCATATCCTCTAACTTATATGTGGAATCTTAAAAAATACGCCCCCAAACCGAGCTTATAGAGAAGATTGACAGTTGCCAGAGGGGGAGGGGGGTTTGTGAAGAGGTCAAAAGTGCAAAATTCTGAGACATACATGACAGGTGTACACACACAGCCTGGTAATGTGACAAACACCTGCGCATTTGGAAGTTGCCAAGAGTAGATCTTAGGAGTTACCACAACAAAGAAAAAAACTAACAACTTGTGAGCATTTCACAATGTATACAACTGCCGGATCCTTACTGTTACACCTGAAACCAATCTACTGGCAATTATACCTCAACGGGCCTCAGCCCTGTGCGCTGTAACAAGAGTAACACCAGCCTGTTAGTCTGTCCGGGCTGCTGGGACAACACACCGTCAAACGGGGGGGCTTACAAACAACAGAAAGGGCATCTCACAGCGCTGGAGCCTGGGAGGTCCAAGATCAAGGTGCGTGTAAGGAGGGCCAGCTTCTAGGTCCGTGGCCAACCATCTTCCCGCTGCTCTGCTGATGGAAGGGGCGGGACTCTCAGGGCCTTTTTATAGGCGCACTGATTCCATCAGGAGGCTCCGCCCACATCCTCATCACCTCCCAAAGGCCCCGCCTCCTAATGCCATCACAGGGCAGGGTAGGTTTCCAGAGGGACTGGGGGGGAGACGGATATTGAGACCGTAGCTCTGACCTGCCAGCGTTGTTTGTTTATATTTTCTTTTTTTCTTTAAATATATTTTATTGGTTTTTCACAGAGAGGAAGGGAGAGGGATAGAAAGTCAGAAACATCGATGAGAGAGAGACATCGATCAGCCGCCTCCTGCACGCCCCCTACTGGGGATGTGCCCGTAACCAAGGTAAGTGCCCTTGACCAGAATCGAACCTGGGACCTTTCAGTCCGCAGGCAGACGCTCTATCCACTGAGCCACACTAGAGGCCCGCTGCGCGGAGATTTCGTGCGCTAGGCCTTCCTTCCCGGCTCCCAGCACCGGTTTTCCTCTCGCACCCGGGACCAGGCCAGAGTGTGCCCTCTGCCTGCACTGTGGCCGGAGTGGTAGCTGGCTGCAGCAAAGGAAAACCTGCAGACAACGATGACTATAATTCAGTGCAATGATGCTGAAGAATAGATATATAAATGGTACGGTTATTAATTTTAACTCAGCTAGGAAAGTTCCATTGCCAACTCGCACCCATTTCTCACCCCACGGCTCTGCTCTGCCAAACGCCCGGAAATCAGACTTGCTCGGGGCCTCTCTCACTTTCGGCTTCTGTTTCTCTTGCTCCGCGGGAAGCAGGCCAGTGCTCCCGGGAAGCTGTGGTCCTCCCAGGGGCAGGACTCCCCCTGAGGCGGGTCCAGCGGAGCCCCTTCCCTTCCTGAGAGAGAGGCTCCTGGGGCTTCGGTCATGCTGCTCGAATTGTCCGGCTGGCGGGCTGGCAGGCTGGCACGGTTGGATGGCTGCTGCCAAATCCTGGGGCTGCCACTCTTGCGTCCTCTGCGCCCCCTGCAAAATGAGGTTAGCCACGGGGCTTCAAATATATATATTCCTGATTTTTCACAGAGAGGAAGAGGAAGGGATAGGGAATTAGAAACACTGAGAAGCACCCATCAGCTGCCTCTTGCACGCCCCCTAGAGATAAAGCCCGCAACTGCAACCAAGGTACGTGTTCTATCCATTGAGCAAATTGGTCAGGGCGCCACGGGGCTTTTATTAATAAACCCGGGGTGTCCGGGGCAAACTGGGAGGAGTTGGGCACTCAAGGCTGATGTTGACCGAATTGAATTTAGAGAACCTTCTGGCCCCTCTGTGACCCCCTGCAGCTTCAGTCATGGGGTGGGGATGAAGGGGGGCTGGTGCCTGGACCTTGGGAAATTGCGGGCCACGCCAGGCCAGGAGTCTGCACCCCAGACACCACTGCCTTCGGTTCAACACCCCACGACGCCCTCAGTCATCGCGATTGCGCAGAGGAATTCCAACCTCCGGAGGAATTCTCCTCTGGTTTATGCTGTTCGCTCTGAACATTTGCTGCTGATTTAGTCCCGCTTTCAATTCAGTGCAGGCGCGACGCCCCGTTTTCATCTCGGTGTGACTCTTCTTCAGTCATTTCCTTTCTTCTCGCTGGCTTATCAGAGTGCACACCCCGGGCCTGCACTTTGTTCTACTTAATCCCGGCGGTCCTTCTGCCCAGCAGATGTGTGCTAACATGTGCATAAGGGAAGAAGCAAGCTGGATTATTTAGAAATGTCCTCCACGTGCACAAACTCCATGGGTATGAGAGGTTTTTTCCTATAAAAAACCCACAACAAACGTATGGTAATAGCGACTCAGATGGATCAAGACAGTCTGATTGGGCCATTCCTGCCCCAGGGCCAGAGACGCGAGAGCAGGGCTTGAGGACTCAGGCAGGGCCTGGTCGCTGTGGCCTTGCTCAGAGGATCTCTCTGCTCACAGGAATGAGGGACGCGGCCAGCCTGGTAAATGGTCTGTCCAACCGGAAAGAGCTGAGTTTTATTTTTCCTTACCCGGTAGGAAAGCATCCACAAGGTGCGAGACTGGACTTCAGTTCCCACGTGGGTCCTTGGGTCTCGTGTGTGTGTGTGTGTGTGTGTGTGTGTGCGCGCGCGTGCCTTAAAACAGCTTATCTTTCAGAGAATAAAGGCATCTAAGAACTAGCTGTCATGGACGAAGCTAAAGACATGGCCACTGGGCTGAATCCATACACAATGAAAGGGAGAGTAAACAGTCTTCATCACACACACACACACACACACACACACAATTGAATTATTGGTAAGATATTCTGAGCCCTGTTTTCTGGATTGGCTATTTTATTTTATTTTTAAAAATATATTTTATTGAATTTTTACAGAGAGGAAGGGAGAGAGATAGAGACATCGATGAGAGAGAAACACTGATCAGCTGCTTCTTGCACACCTTCTACTGGGGATGTGCCCTCAACCAAGGTACGTGCCCTTGACCGGAATCGAACCTGGGACCCTTCAATCCGCAGGCTGACGCTCTATCCACTGAGCCAACCCGGTTTCGGCTGGATTGGCTATTTTAGATCTGACTGTCCACAGACGAACAGGCCTTTTGTTACCTTCTGTGGCGCAGACACCCTCAGTGCCATTTGGTCTGGAACAGTGGTTCTCAACCTTTCTAATGCCACTTACTCTTTAATACAGCTCCTCATGTTGTTGTGACCTCCAACCATAAAGTTATTTTTGTTGCTACTTCATAACTGTAATTTTGCTACTGTTATGAATCATAATGTAAATATCTGTGTTTTCCGATGGTCTTAGGTGTCCCTGCTAGTGGCTCTTAACCTGTGGGTTGAGAACTGCTGGTGTAGAGACTAAGACCATCAGAAAACACAGATATTTACATTACGATTCATTAACGGTAGCAAAATTATAGTTATGAAGTAGCAACAAAAATAATTTTGTGGTTGGGGGTCACCACAACATGAGGAACTGTATTAAAGGGTAAGCGGCATTAGAAAGGTTGAGAACCACTGGTCTGGAGGTTTTAAAAAATAGTACCTTTAGGGCAAGAACCTGGCAGAAAGAGGACCCCATATGTCAGGCAGTCCGGTCTGGAAGGGAGGAAAGAAGTGGCCAGATCATTCATTGTCAAATTCAAAGCCAAGAAAACGCAGGGGCAGGGGGACGAGGACAGGAGGAGAGGAAGTGCCACCGAAGAACGACCTGCAATTCCTGCCCAAGCAGAGTTTGCTCTGGGTCTCGTTTACAACTCCCGGCTGCCTGTGTGTGGCCAGGCAGAGCGGGAGGCCACAGCCACGTTCTTCCTGCATGTGTCCCCCCCCCCAAGAAAATGAGATACTCTTTCTGAACTTCATGATGATCTGGAAGCAGATGAAGCATCAAGGTCTATAGGATTTGTAACTTACAGGGATCGGGCGGGGCAATACTTGTCCAGAAGGTAAGAACCCCGAGTTCCCATCCTCTGGCAAACCACCTCCTCACTGCCAACTGAATTTCAACTGAGTGACAATCAGTTTCACCTGAAACAAATAATTATAAATCTCTAAGTATGTCAGTGTCACTGGGCTGATGTCCCCAAGCCATCATACGCCCTAGCTCCTTATAGGTACAGTATTGGCATTTTTCTTACATCTGTACTTGTGGATCGCGGGGTGTACGTGCGGACTAGGACGAGAGTTCATTTATCCAATTTAACACCCAGAACAAAGCCTTCACTTAACTTTTTATTACTCATGGCACAAGACAGGATTTTAACAGACACCACTGAAAATGTCATTGGCAACATGAAAGTTAAGAGTAGCATGTTTTATAAAAAAAATCGTTTTTCTATGATACACATTCCCTTATGAAGTGAAAAAAAATCTCATAAAATACTGAAGCGAATCGCCACCTGCTGGTCACAAATAGTTTTACAGTGGAAAAACTCGGAACTACAGAACGAAGTAGGGTAGGAGCGTTTTACAATACACACACAATTACTGAAGGAAACATTCCCTCAGCCTTTGGTACAATGCAAATACAGAGCTGTAGTATTTTTCCCAATATGATTTATTTTCAAAGCGTTGCACATAATTTGGTTAATACTGATGACGGGGCAGAAGGAAAAACCATGTTCTCTCATTTGAATACTCTAGATTCTTCCTCACTTTATAGTTGGGTTCCAGTTTGTAGTTTTGAAAAATACACAGAAGTTACACATCATAAATATATATTATATGTGGTCTATATGAAATGGAATTTGACCTAAAATGGGAAGGATGGTTTCTTAATTATTCTTTGTCAGGCACGGCCTTTCTCCTGTTTGATAAACTGACTCCTTTCTAAACAGATTCCAAAAATATATTCCATAACATATCAAATCTAATATTTCCTTAAAATATATTCCATATCAAAAAGCATTCAGTGACTATAGTTTTTGTATCTCTCTACTATATAAAAATATGGCTTCTCATACTCTCTTTTACTTTGTTTTTGTTAGTGTTTTTTCTTAGGCATCGAAGGAAGGGCTGTCCCTCTTCAAAAGCTATGGCAAAAGCACAGAAACCCGCTTGTGCATATTCTAGAACATTCTATAGAATCTCCTTGCTTAGTATAAGTGAAGTGACTTAAAAAATGTTCCTTTTGTTTTCTGTGTGATATCATATACGATTATCATACATAATCTGTTACAGAATATACAAGAGTCAAAACTGAAGACACATAAATACACTTAAGCTATACGGAAGCAAGAGTTTTATCTTAGAGCCGATGTGAGCAGTTTGTATATTAGAGACTGCCATCCGTGTATGATTTGGTATTTCCCTAAGGCTGGCTATGCAATAGAACCTTATTATAGACGGTGAGGGGGGTAGTGCTCTATATCTTGGTGAACTGGGGTTCCCTTGTGTTATTTTTTTAAAGTGTAAAAGGAGGAAAGTAAGTAAGTGTCCAATGGACCAACACCAACTCCTTTCCTCGCGGAGTGAAAGGAGGCTGTTGGCACGGGAGGGCCGAAGCTGGGGGGGGCTCATACCAGGGTTTCCGGGAGGGCATCGGGGTTGTCTGCGGACAAGAGCTCCCAGATCTGCCACCGCTCTCTCTGCCAATCGAGCCAGTTGGGTTCGCCCAGGCCCTTACTGTTCTGATCGCCGGCGGGGCTGGGGCAGGCGCCGCTCAGTCTCGGCTGGGCAGCCGGCTGCTCTCGCTCGGTCTTCTGGTTTCTCTCTTCCAAGGGCGATCCCGGAGCTTCTTCGGGCCTCTGGCGCCTCCACAAGGGGGGCTCTGCCGGCTGGTGGGCCGGTGCCGACGCGGAAGCCTGCTTCCCTGGACCGGGGTAAGGGGGCGGCGGCCTGCTGTCGGGCCTGGCGCTCTCCCGGGGTCTCTGGTGCAAAGGCTTGGCGCGGCTGGGCAGCCAGGCCACATCCAGGTCGCTCTCGGTGAGGTCCTCCGCGCTGCTCAGAGTCAAATACTGCTCCGACCTGGGCGTGGCCAGCTCCGACCTGGGCGTGGCCATCTCAGACCTGGGCGTGGCCAGCTCCCACCTCCTGCCACCACCCTGGATGTGGGGCGTGCTGCAGACGCGGGACACCGGAGGGTGGGCCCGGCACTCCGGGATGGTGGCCGTGGTCTGAGTCCTCCGGATGGCCTGCGTGCCACTGTCCAGTTCTGTGGGGCTCCCCTGCCACCGAGGCCAATGGGAGGACAGGTTCCCTTGAGAGAGGGAGCAGGGCCCCGGTCGGAGGGAGCTGCTTTCAAAAATGTCTCCATAGGAACCTGGCAGCCAGAGAGAAGGGCAAGACAGGGAATTAGGGTCTCAACTCCCGGTTCAGATGTCCTGTTACTGCCTTCCCTGCCAGCTGTGAGGACTGAAAAAGCACAGGACACTCTCAGGTGTCGCTGGGTGAAGTAAAAGACTTCCTAGTTAAAAAAAAAAATGACACTTCTTTTGGTTGTTGTTAATCCTCAGCCCAGGATATTTTTTATTTTTTTATTATTTTTTATATTTTATTGATCTTTTCACAGAGGAAGGGAAAGGGATAGAGTTAGAAACATCGATGAGAGAGAGACATCGATCAGCTGCCTCCTGCACACCCCTTACTGGGGATGTGCCCGCAACCAAGGTACGAGCCCTTGACGGGAATCAAACCTGGGACCCTTCAGTCCACAGGTCAACGCTCTATCCACTGAGCCAAACCAGCGTGGCCCTAGCTGCTAGGGCTCCACTCTTTGATTATGGACACAAGTGCTGTAGCAGGTCCCAAACAGACGCCTGAACTCTGACAGGTCAGCTGGCAAACAGGATTCAACAGTCCTTGTCACTAACTGAGATTTCAGAAAAGGCCCTGCGACCTGGCTGGCTGGGAGCACTTTCTTCTCGGCTCCCTTCCTGCTCAGAGAAATTTGCAACCCAGAGGAGACACAAATAATGTCTTCATGTTTCTGCCATGTCACGAAAAGCTGTTAGGAATCAATGGATTGAATCTAAAACACTCATTTGGCCCAGCCGGTATGGCTCAATGGGTGGAGCATCGACCCAGGAATCAAGAGGTCACAGTTCAAGTCACAGTCAGGGGACATCCCTGGAGTGTAGGCTAGATCCCCAGTAGGGACATGCAGGAGGCAGCCGATCCATGTTTCTCATCTCATCGATGTTTCTATCTCTATCCCTCTCCCTTCCTCTTTCTCTAAAATTCAATAAAAATATATTTAATAAAAACAGTTTATACACTTCGTGCTATACACCACCACATACTTCACATGGATTGAAGAATTAAGTTTAAAACAATGAAATGCTATGAAAGTGAAAAGCATATAGATGACTGTCCAATGCTTAGTAAATTTTGTAAAAAATTCACAAAAAAGGGATACTGATAGAGAATTCTGTGGTACCTAAGAACATTCCAGATACCCAAAGGGAGAGAAAAATGCAAGGCATAACATCAGTGGCAAACACTATAGACAAAGGGTTAACATCTTTATTATAGGAAGAGTTGACAAGAGTCCATTTTGAAAACAGTAGCACACATAAAGAGCCAATGACATACATGATAACTCAGTGGGGGAAGGTGCAGTAAATTCGTAGAAAAATTGAAAAATGCTGATGAGAAAGAAATGCAAATGAAAAGAATACAATGGAATACCCCTCCGTCATTATAACGATGAAATCTGGGATAGCATGGGTGGATCCTGAGAGTACCATGTTAAGCGAAATAAGTCTGATGGAAAAGGACAAGAACCATCTGATTTCACTCATGTGTGAGACATAAAACAGAAAGCAACAAACTAATGGACTCAGACAACAGTATGGCGGTTACAGGGCGGGGGTGGGGGGCGTGAGGGGAGGACAGAGAGTAAAGGAGGTGGAATATATGATGACAGAGGGAAACCAGATTTTGAGTTGTGAGCACACAATACAATATACAGATGATGTATCCTAGAATTGTATCCTGAAACCTATATAATGTTATTAACCTAGGTCAGTGGTCGGCAAACTGTGGCTCTCTGTTGACTAATGAGTTTGCCAACCCCTGGAATAGGGGCTTAATCACAAGAAACAACAGTCTGTCATTATTGGAATTGAGAGTCTAGGTCAGTGGTTGGCCAACTCATTAGTCAACAGAGTGGCAAACCTCGGCTTGCGAGTCGCAGTTTGCCGAGCACTGACCAATACTTTCTAAAAAATTAATACAATTTTGTTTGTTAACTTGGCAAACATGCAAAGCCAATGACTTGTAAGGCTGGTAAGGTTTAAGAGACACGGACAGTGCAGGGAAGGATGGCTGCCACCTGCGGCTCAGAGGACATGAAGTGATCATACCTCTCAGATCTTGGAAAGGCTCCTAATTTGTGGTTCACTTCCCTAGTCTGGATTTATAACTTTCCCCCCAACATTTTGTGATCCTAATAATAAGTTAAAATGCAAGAATGTACATAAACCCAGCTGGTGTGGCTCAGTGGTTCAATGATGGCCCATTTAACCATGAGGTCACGGTTCGACTCCCAGTCAGGGCACATGCTCAGGTTGCAGGCTCCATGCCCGGTAGAGGGCGTGCAGGAGGCAGCCGACCCATGATTCTCCCTCCGTGACGTTTCTCTCTCTCTCCCTCCTTCCCTTACTCTGACTCTAAAAATTAATAAAACTGGGGCAGGAGCAGGCAGGAGAGGTCAGTGGGGGAAAGGAAGATATATGTCAAACTTTCAACAATAAAGAATTTTTAAAAATCAGTAAAAACAATTTTTTAAAATGTACATAAAATGAATTCCTGAAAGCACAACAACAACATGGAAACAACCCAGTTGTCCAAGCATTGGGTGGTTGGCGATGAATATGCCCTCTGAATTATGCTGTGGCCCTTACCAGTAACCATGGAGAATAACTGGGAAGTGGAAGTTAAATAACATAGAGTTGCAGAGACAGAATGATTTGAGCCATGTTTACAAACTCTCGCAAGGGAAATGAAATGAAATACAGTCAGAGATTGACATGTTTTGGTGAAAACGCTCAGTGTAACTTTATCCTCGCCCCCTCTTCTCCGCATTTGGCAAATAATGTCTGACAAGCATGTAATATGATAACAAGGCAAAGATGAAGGGAGATTAATTTGAAAAGCAAATGCAATAAACATTTTTAAAAATAATAGTTCACCTGTCATTCCTGGGTCTTTGGATCCACTCTTCAATGTTGAATGCCAAGTACCCCAGATATTGAAAGGTTCCTCAGACATATCTAGGAAAAAATGTATTAAAAGGTATGTAATTCACAAGGAAAACTGAGGAGCAAAAATCAACACACAAGTCAATGCATATCACTTCTGTGCAAAGTACTGGATATGAGACTGTGATGGATACAAACAGAATGCGAGGCTGATCTGCCTTTTTGCAGGCGTTTTCCATTTGGGATTTACTGAAAGGCTCTTTCTTTCTGTATTATGGTTGTGGTAGACAGAATAAGTTTCCCCCCGAAGATGCCGGTGACTTGACCCCAGAACCTGTAAGGATATTTATAGTCAAAGGGATTTTGCAGGCATGATTGTTATGGATCTTGAGATCAGGAGAGGATCCTGACTCATCTGAGTGGGCCCCGTGTCATCACAAGGATCCTTAGAAAAGGGACGCAAGAGAGAAGACGATATGGTGATGGCTTTAAAGATGGAGGGAGGAAGGGGCCAGGAGCCAAAGAATGCAGGCAGCCTTCAGAAGCTGGAGGAGGGAAAGCAGTCATCTTCCCTGAAGTCCCCAGAAGGAATGCAGCTCTGCGTACTGATTAGAGACTTCGGACGCCCAGAACTATTAGATAAATTGTGTGCAATTTTAAATCACTGAGTTTGTGGCGATTCGTTACAGCAGCGATAGAAACAGAAGGCAATGATGATGAGTGGCCGGGGTTCTTCCCCAGCCTTACAAAGGGTTCAGCATTCTGGAGGAAGGGGCTGCACGTAGATGATTAAAGAGTCCGGAGACGAAAGATAATTTTGAAAGGCTTTAGGGGTCAGAGGAGCTTCAGCTGAAGGAGCTAAAGACTCTCCTCCTTCACTCAGGATTATGCTTTTATTAACATGATTTATCCTGAGACAAGGTGAAGATATACACTTCAAAGTTATCTGTCTTAGTAATTGATTTCAGAGAGAAAGGGGTGGGGGGAAAGAGAGAGAGAGAGAGAGAGAGAAACATCAATGATGAGAGAATCATTGATCAGCTGCCACTTACATGCTTCCCACTGGGGATGGAGCCCACAACCTGGGCATGTGCCCTGACTGGGAATTGAACCCTGACCTCCTGACCTCCTGGTTCATAGGTCAGTGCCCAACCACTGAGCCATACCAGCCAGGCTATCTTAGTTTTCCTAGGGGGAGGAAATGGGACTCTGGAAAACTCTGGTATTGCATGGTGAAAGTGGCAGAGCAGGGTCTCCCAACCCAGTGCCCTTGTCATTGGAGGCCAACACTACTTGCTTCTACTTCCCTCGGGGTGAGGTTATTTCCGGGGAGAAAGCTACAGATTAGACAGGGATTGTCCGCCATGGCTTAGTGACACTGGGCCGGGTCATGCTTTGCCGTGGCGCTGTCCTGTGCTCTGTGGGATGCTGGGCAGCAAACCAGACCTCTACCCACTTGATGCCAAGTGTGACCACGAAAAATGCCGCCTGACATTGTCACATGTCTCCCAGCGGGCAAAACTGAAAGCCACTGTGTTAGTTTGCCACGATATGAAAGGATGTGCCTTAGTCCCCCTGCTAATAAGTCAGAGCCCATGCGCATCTTTGCCGACCTGCTGAACAACCAAGAGGCAAAGACACTGACCCTGGGAGGACAGAATCAAGCTTTCCTGGTGTGAACTTGACTCTGTGTTTGGAAACCTGCGTATGCCACGCCTCTCCTAGCAGCCAAGTTCTCTTCAGATCGCCCTTTTTGTTGTTGCTTCAGAGAACATTACATATAGGAAACCTACCACTAATTTAAAAGAGCAAAAATTAGATAGCAACTATTACATCAAAGAGGGAATAGTAAAAAATCTATGATACATTTATTTAATGGAAATGTATAGTGGTCATTCACAAAAAATGTTAGTAATATAAAAATTGCTAATAATAGAATTTTAGGTAAAAATAAGTTTACTTCAAAAGTAGTCATACTATGCCCTAGCCAGTTTGGCTCAGTGGATAGAGTGTCAGCCTGTGGACTGAAGGGTCCCAGGTTCCATTCTGGTCAAGGGCACATGCCTAAGTTACTGGCTCGATCCCCAGTAGGGGCGTGCATGAAGCAACCGATCCATGATTCTCTCTCATCATTGATGTTTCTCTCTCTCCCTTTCCCTATCTCTTGGAAATCAATAAAAAATTTTTTTTTTAAAAAGTAGCCATACTATGAAAAAAATATATATACCATTTTGTCTGCATATGAACAAGGACTAGGAAAATAAAGTTTCACATTTCGAAAATAAATTCCATGCCTGATGGAAACATGGGTTACTGCTTTTGTTGTTCATTTTTAAAGTTATTTTGACGTGAATATTTGTCAAAATAAAATAAAGATGCTATGATTTAAAAACATGCACACAGAATCCTTTCAGAGTGAGTCTTTGGGTTACATTTTAAATTTATGATAAAGTAGCAAAAATGTGAACCGTGTCTTCCAATTATTACTTAATGAGTGTCCTGCCGAGTCCCGGCCCCAAGGAATTGCTCTATGGAGGGACAGAACAAGCAAACATCCGGTGGCCAAATCCACGTGGGAAAAGCTGCAGACCGCACGCTCCTGCCCGTGGCAGACATGCAATGGTGACCGAAGCGCTTTGGAGAAATCGGACAATAGAGACACCATTCACTTGGTTAACCCAGCATCACCCAAATGTATTTGACCACGAAACCCCTAATTTGCCTAAAAATGTTAATATCCCTGGAGACTAACATGATGTTCTTTCTGGAACACGATGTCTTGTTATATAGTAGGTTCAGTTTGTTCTCTTTACGAAAGTAACAACAATGAAGGGATGACATCTGAAACTTAGAAAACAGGCACCCCAACTCCAAGACACACGCAGTTCCTGGGATGCTGGGCGGGAAAGAGTCAGCTGGGAATAGCGCTCTCTGGACAGGAGGCTGCTTCCTAGACCCTCCAAGAGGTGCCCGGGCTCCTCACACCTTCCTCTTCCTGGAGAAGATGTGCCTGCAGCCGGCGCTCAGCAACAGCTCTCCGCATTGCAGAAACAAGAACCCAGGACGGGAGGGGGAGAAGGTCTGGAGGGCCCACGTGCTCTCACGGTCCCCGTTACCTTTTCCAAGCGGTGGTCCGGGAGAACCCTCCCTTGACTTCAAAGATGGCAGGTGGCCCCCCAGCACGTACGGCTCCGGTCCTCTGGGCAGCTTCCCCGGGCCCCCCGGCGCCGTGTCCTCTTGCATAGCCAGCAGGGAGCGCTCGGACAGCACAGGGGAGTTGTTGTCGTAAGGGGAGAGGTCTCCGCTGGAGGCCTTGTTGGAGTCTGTGGATGAGTGTCTTCCTCCCACGGAAAAGGAAACTTCCGACCGCAGCAGGTCGTCAGGGCTTCTGGCACAGGGAGACAAGGACAGGGGTGTGAGTACGCTGGCAACTGGCGACGAGAGTCCGACACTGTGACCGTTACACGGAGGACAGGGGGAGGATGCATGGACACAGGCTGAACCAAACCAAAGAAAACCTCAAGAGCAGCATTTCACATCAAGATGGTGAAAGCGTTTCCATGAAATAGCCAGCAGAGGGCAGTACAACTCAACAGATGCTATTGGAAATGTCAAGGTGAAGGCGGGGGTGGGGGGTTGGGGGGGGATGAGGAGATGGATCCCTGTCTTCTCCAATGTGCCTCGCTGAAATGCCTGTTGGATTCATTGGTTTTCATTTCAAAGTTAAAGTATAAACACCTATGGCAGATTGCTCAAAAAACGATGAAAAGGGTAAAAAAAAAAAAAAGATTAAAATATCAGAAGAAACAGAAACTTTTTGTTTGGGGCAAGATGAACAAAATGTACTCATTGGAGAATTTTGAGAGGGACTGACATCCTGGTGGAAATATGATTTGAAGAAAGGCTTTCCAGAGACAGAAATGTCTGCAAAGGGAATTGAGTCATGGGCAAACCTGGGGAGGGCTGTATCTGCGCAAAAAGGTCACTACTGGGCATTGATTGTAAGGAATGAAAAAGAGCAAAAGGCTGAAATGTCATTATTTTGATCCATCAATCATATTTATGACTACCGTATTTTCCAGCGTATAAGACCACTGGGCATATAAGACGACCCCCAACTTTTCCAGTTAAAATATAGAGTTTGGGATATGCCCGCCCTATCTACTGGTAGATAACTCTTTTACTTTCCTCAGTGTATAAGATGTCCGCCAACTTTTGAGAAGATTTTCCTGGGTTAAAAAGTCGTCTTATACACCGGAAAATATGGTATACGTGTGGGAGTGTGTGCTCATGAACACAGGCAAACCAGAAGATTACGCATATTTGATCAAAATAATAAGTAAATGAGAAATTTAGAAATAGGCTGAACTTGACAATATATTAAAGGCCTTTAAGACATTTATTCTATTTTTATTTCTTTTGTTAATCCTCACCTGAGGATATTTTTCCATTGATTTTTAGAGAGAGTGGAAGGGAGGGGGAGAGACATAGAGAGAAACATTGATGTGAGAGAAACATATTGATTGGTTGTTTCCCACAATGCCCTGGCCAGGGTTGGGAATGGATCCTACATCTGAAGTACAGGCCCTTGACTGGAATCAAACCCAGGACCCTTCAGTTCACGGGCCAACACCCTATCCACTGAGCCAAACTGTCCAGGGCTGACATTTGGAATTCACAATTGATATCGTTAAAATATTGAATTTCACTTGCTAAAAGTACATGTAGCGACCATCAATTATATTGAATTTAAGACATTCATTTAATTAAGTATATTTTTAAATTAATCTTTTATCTTGTTAAGGTTTTAGCAACTACTTGATGGTGGTGAATATTTTGTCCTTATTTTGATATCACGGTGATTCTTTCTGGCCATGGGTTACCATCCAGTCAAATGATATTCTTGCCACTCATCGTTCCTGTTGATGGAAAAGTAGCTGATCTCAGTGTTAAGGGCTTATTCTGTTTGTGGTAGCAACTGAAATATGCATTACCTACGGGGTTCCTGGGGCTATTTGGGAAAGTCTGCCTCAGATTTTACATAATCCAGTATATAAGAGTGTGTTTTGTGTGTATGTGTAAAATATATATGTATATACCTTTGCAGCTGCAAAACAAATAAATAATGTCTGATGCGTACTATCGAGGAAAAACTGGTAGATAACTTTTACTTTCCTCCATATCCTGAATTAAATATAATTCCGATAAAACTGTGATTGAGACTCTCCATGAAGCTTATTATGGTTTCATGGACAACTTTTCTTCCCCACCTAAACACTTAGTGTGAGTACATCCATCCTTCCTGTGACGATGATGATGATGATGATGATGATACTGCTGGGAACAGCTGCATGTATAAAGTGGCTGAAAAGACAAATATAGGACTAGAATTGGTGTCCATTGCATTTAGCTACATCTAAAGTGACTCTACAAGGCACTGGTCCTTGTCCCAAAGAGATATAACCCATACTAAGTAGCATATCCACTACATTTTATATGAGCATGAGTTATCACAGCAACAGAAAGAACAGTGAGCACGTGATGGATCGGGAAAAGGAGAATGTCGGGAGCACGAAAAGCGTGTTCGCAGTCTTACCTGGGAACAGCTGTGCTCTCTACCTTCCTCACAATAGTGGCCCTGACAACGTCTTGAAGGGAAATGACGACAGATTGATTAAAGATTCCAGAACCTGCTCCACCCGCCCCCCCCCCTTCTTCTCTTTACTAGTCCTTGCTTTCTTTTGGTCGCATGTTTCAACACCAATCTCCTGTGACCTTAAAGAAGGTGCGCACGCCTGAGAAATCCTTTCCTAACCGAATGGCTCTGAGCACGCAACACGGAGGAAGGGCACTCACGGGGGGTATAGGGGGCTGGCTTTTCCCCTGGGTTCCTGCAGGGGTTAGCGGGCAGGAGACAGGCCTCGCAGCAGGGGACATGTGTCGCTGGTCACCGAGACAGCCAGGTGCTTGAACACTTTCTGCTGAGGGAATATCTTACTCACATGGAATCAATAAGTCCTTTCCTTGACTCCTCTTCGAACAATCTTTTTTTTTTTTACTTTATTTATTTATTTAGTTAGTTAGTTAGGTAGTTAGTTAGTTAGATAGTTAGCAACTGTATTTTCCGGCGTATAAGATGACTTTTTAACCCAGGAAAATCTTCTCAAAAGTCGGGGGTCGTCTTATACGCTGCATGTTGCCGACAGCACTGAGCGATAGGGGCCGGTGCCAGGTGCTGGCAGTGGCTGCGAGTGGCCTACATATATTGCCTAAGTGACTGTGACAACTGCTTGACGGAATGATCGGTCACTGTGACGTGCACTGACCACCAGGGGCAGATGCTCAATGCAGGAGCTGCCCCCTGGTGGTCAGTGCGCTCCCACAGCCCACCTCCTGCGATTCCTCCCCTTGGCTGGCCAGCCCCAATCAGGACTGGGCAAGATGGCCCCCAACGCTGACCAGGCCGAGGGACCCCTCCTGTACATGAATTCGTGCACTGGGCCTCTAGTGTAATAATAATGCATCTGACTTTGCAAGAAGTGCTAAAAGGCTCTGAAATTGGGGCTCTCCTCAAGCTGGTGTACTGGAGTGTCTGGTGTCTTCTATGTGTTTCACAGCCCGACTGCCTCTTATCTTCTCACCCCATTGCTTTCCTGTCCCCCGTTCCTCAAATCACTTACCACGGCATTGTTCCGCTTTACATATTTTTTCAAGCCGCTTCAACAAATGGCTTTTGGGCAGACACTTAGACAGGGAAGCCACACCCACATTCATTGTTGGGGGGACTGAAAGGGCAGCATGCTTCATGAGAACATTCGGTTTGGTTCACATCAGACAAGAACAACGATAATAATCGTAACCAAAATAACAGAACTGCGCCACGCTTTCTTCCTTCATTTCCATGGTTATGACGGAGCTTATCAAGCAGGGGTGAGAGAGGAGGAGGTGGGGGCACTGTCCCTGTCCACTGTTATTTGGGCTCACCCTGAAAAGAGACTTGTTGGAAATGCAAATTCTCACGCTCCATTCTCGGCCTGCTGACAGGATTGGCTACACTACAGGGCCCAGTGAACAATGGACAGGCAGGGCCTCAAGTTCAAAGATAACTAAGAATTGAAAGATGGTGAGAGCAGAGCATTAAGCCAAACGTGGGCTTCTTCTGAGTGTGGGGTTCTGTGTGACTCTGTAGGTCCCTCCCCCGCCACCCCCACCTTGAAGCATGACACTGTCTACTGAAAGGGACTGTGTGGACATGGGCTAGCAAACTGTATTTCAGAAAGCTCTCCAGGTCATGCTGATGCACGGGAAGTTTGAGAACCTCTGATACCAAACCAGCCTTCCCTTCCTTAAGCCATACATGCGGCCGCAGGTCAAGGAAATACTATGCCAAATTGGGAGGAACCACAAATAACGGCCCAGACTTCTGCACTGACTGGAGTGGGGGTCAATGGAGCAGTCTTGACCTTGAGATGATGGGAACCACAGTGAGGAAAGGAGGGAGAGTGTGCCCATACCAGTGAACTCCGCCAGCAGGGTCCAGACCTGAATGGAGTTTGGTTATCCATCAGGACATGTTAAGGTGGGAAGGGGGCAGGAGAGGCCAATCTGCTTTTCTCTGCTCTTCTCGAACATTCTCCTAAGTCAAGCCACCAAAGTGACTCCAGCTAGGGTCAGTAAGGTGGTGGCCGAAGTTGCCTAGTAACCCATAATCCAAGATTGTCTTTCCACAGGACAGCCCACCAATGGCAACCAAACTATTTCATTCACACCTCAGGATTCTCACTATAACGCGGGCAGTTCAACGTTTTAACCGATTTGAGTGTCATTTCATTGCTTCATCATTAAATCTATTGGGAAAAAAGCTGAAAACATAAGATTAGCAGCCACCAATGTCTCCTCTACTATTTGCATCTAAGATGATTCAACTCCACGAAGACAATTTTAACGTCAATGCTCCAAGCAAAGGCAGTACAGTAGTCCTGTATGAGTTTGTATAAAATATTGAGCCTAACCAGTGATTCACTAGATGAGAATCGTTTAAGAGACACAATGGCCTCGTTGTCTACGTCTTGCGATGTCATGGGTTGGAGGTTGGGGATCTGGTGGGTAGGTTGCCCGTTGACATAGGTTTGCTCCCCTGAATGGATGGATTCCTCATGAGACCCGAAAACCCCAGAACCATCACATCATGCATGCATGGCTGAGCATGAGATGGACATGGAGAGTGAATGGCTTTCTCACCCTTAGCTGGTCCCTCCATGTCAGGGTGTAAACACACCGCCGGGGCATTGCGGGCAGGCCGGCCCCGCAGCCGGAGGCACAGAACTGGGTCTGTGGATAAATGGAAAACTCCGGTTCAATGCCCGGATGTGGCCAGTGAGGAACATCTTGGGAGATGGCAAACTTGCGCTGGTTTCATTCCTGGCTCAGTCACTCAACTGCTAAACCTCCTTCTGTTGCAGTCAAAGCACAGAACCATCTCATTCGCTATTAATTGTGCTGGGAAACCACCGCCGCAGCAGCTCTGGGTTTAGGGGGGATTTTCACATCAACCCCCCTCAGTTCTGCAAGGCGTCCCTTATGCAGAGTCCTAGGCACAAAGGCACCCCACCCCGAGGAGAAGCAGACATGGATCCAAACTCCCAGGGAGCCGGAAGCAGCACCCTGACATTAGACCTTGCCCCAGGCTCTGGTGAAATGTCCCCTCAGTTCTAGCTCGGATTGTCCTTCCTAAAATCCTGGCCCAGGGAAGCACTTATGACAGGTAAAGAGAGCACAGTGACGGCTTCATTCACTTTAGTCCTAGCAGCTTCCTAAAACACCTTCCCGTCGAGAGCTCGCTGGTCTGTCCCGAGCTGTGAAGCACAGCCAGGCGCTGGAGGAAAAAGGGGAGGTGACAAGTCCTCCTTCCGTCGTGAATGGCCTTTCCACAGACGGTGCATTTCTACGTTTTAGGATTTTCCATTATGACACTCTCTATTCCATGGACATTGTTCCTATAATTTGCTAACAGGGCTTTCTGGAATGGAGGGTGTGTGTGCGTGTGTGCGTGTGTGTGTGTTTAATGCTTCATAATTTCCAATGAATGGAGCATGACAGTTGATGTCACCAGCTCCTGCCAGTCAAGAAGATTCATTGCCAGAGCGGTAAAGCCCAACTTCCTGTCTCTGAAAATCTCACGAGAACTGTGTGGATTTTCACAAACCCTCGTGAAAGGAAAACAGACATTCTAGTCCATCTTTTAACACCCGTGGTTTTGTAAAAGAAGACCTTTTTCATGACAATCATTGAAAGATTAAGATAAATATTGATCTGATCATTTAAATGTGATGCCTTTAAATGTGAGAATGCCTACTATTCCTCCATATCATGAAGAGAGCTGTTATTCAATAGGAGAAACATCCAACTCAATAAAACAATGACTTTCCAGTTCTGGAATTTTATTCTTTGAGCTAGCTACAGGTCTTTACCCATGGTCTTGATTGGCTGGGCAATGGTTTTGCTATTTTGGGGGCAATTTCGGTAAACACTTTGGGAAGGCTGCTAACAGAATTAAATAGGATGAAATGTAAAAATATATAGTAAAGATGTGGTTCATTTAGATCGGTCTTCTCCCTAAATGCAGTTCAATTTGTTCTATTTTGATTTTGTTTCCAGTATACAGTAGGGAAATGCTCTACTCTGTCCTGTATACTGTAGAGGTATATATGTTTCTATTTCATTTTTAATGATTAATATTTCCAAGAACATTAAAACAGCTGAAACATTGAAAAGTAGATACAAGTTACAATATTATATTAAGTATAAGAGCTTTTTTTATGCCCAAATTCTTATCATTATTTGAATCTGGGTTAACTTACTTAAAAATTATCTAAGAGGGGTACTTGGTCCAGACCAGTTTTCATACGGAGCAAGTCTCTCAGTTGAAAATAAAATAGACAAAGAAGGAGATTCATAAAACATCACTGATGACTTATTCCCCTTTAAGCCACAGGACCTCTTGCTTCAGGCTCCACTATGGCTCGGCCTGCCACTGGTCTTTTAAAATTTTTTGATATTTTGTTCATAATAGATACTTGGCATTTGCTTTGATTTAAAAAATATTACATTTCCATACTGTTTATCTTTTTTTTATTTTTTTAATTCATTTCAGGGAGAAAGGGAAAGGGAGAGCAACATCCATGATGAGAGAGAATCATGGATCAGCTGCCTCCTGCACGCCCCCTACTGGGGATTGAGCCGGCAACATAGGCTTGTGTCCTTGACAGAGAATAGCACTCAGGACCTTTCAGTCTGTGGGCCGACACTGCATTCACTGAGCCCACCTGGCTCGGGCTCAATGGTGTTTATCTTGGTAAGTGAGATTTTGGGGCGGACCCTTACATTTCGCACCTGAGTGCCTGCCTGCCTCTGCTCACCCTGGGGCCGGCCCAGATATGGCGCCTTGTTCTGTGGTCAACACCTGTCTCCCACGGACACTGTGCTCTTTTATTTTCCTCTGTTAGCATCCCCTAGTTCCCTGCATCCATAAATCAAAGGAGGGGGTTATTTTAATTATCTTTAAAGAAAAGAGCTTATCATTCTAAGGAAGATACCAGACAAGCAATTTTACAACCCAAACTCTTCATCGTTAGCAAAATAAATGTCTTCTCTTCCTTTGGCATTTTGTTCCAGTTAAAGCCAAAACCGTAAGCAGGCAAGCGGGAAAAAAATAATGAATCCTCCGTTTACTCTGCCAGTTCTATTGTTGCATAAAGAAGAGAGACTCCCACCGAAACGAAACATTACTTCCCAAGCGCCACGAAGTGTCTGATCTCTCAAGACAGAAGTTGGGATAAATGTGACCTTTTTCTCGGTTCTACACTCTTTTGAAAAGTTACTTTCCCACCCCAAATCTTGGGCAGCTCTCAGCGGGGCCCCGGAATCTGAAGCGCCTCTTTAGGAATATGTGAACTGGTGGCAGAGAAGAGAAGCTTCGAGAAAAATACAGCAAAAAAGGGACTGGAATCCAAGTTGGGAACCCTCAGTGTGCAGGCCAACACTCTGTCCACGGAGCCAAACCAGGTAGGGCGGGGGACTGCCTTTATTTTATTTATTTATCTTTTAAATATATTTTATTGATTTTTTACAGAGAGGAAGGGAGAGGGATAGAGTTAGAAACATTCATGAGAGAGAGACATTGATCAGCTGCCTCCTGCACGCCCCCTACTGGGGATGTGCCCACAACCAAGGTACATGCCCTTGACCGGAATCGAACCCGGGACCCTTCACTCCGAAGGCTGATGCTCTATCCACTGAGCCACACCGGTTTTGGTACGGGCTGCCTTTAGACACTGCACACAACTTAATGTGGATGGCGTCTCTCTTATGTCACATTGCCTTCATAGGTTGCCCTCTGCTGGGCAGCACAGTAAAACCTCGCGATGCCCACGTCTTTGGTGAGTGGTTGTAAATGAAGAAACTGGTGACACTTGAAGTGACATGATAGTCATCATTAGCACTTATTTAAAAACCTCTACTCTTCTGATAGCTCAACTCTAAGGCTTTTATGTGTGATTTACAGGTGAGGAAACAGAGAGAGAGAGAGAGAGAGAGAGAGAGAGAGAGAGAGAGAGAGAGAGAGAGAATGAGAAGAGAAGAGGCATCTATTTCTCTAAGACCACGCAGCGAATAGCAGTGGAACAAAAACGGGAACCCAGGCCATCTGGCTCTGCATCCAAAGCCTGTCACCAGCAGGTGTACCAGTCAGGGCTGTGCTATTGACGGGTGACGGACATACCAAGGTACCCAGCACACCATCTGGCCGCTGGGGTACCATAACCCATTACCACTGTGTCTGTCATCATCACGGACTTACGGTGTGGAGTATTAGCTCCCTGCCTTGGTCAACACAAAGGCCCTTTTCAATGTCACATGCACCCGCGGTGACAGTGACTCTGTGGTGGCCATTGGGGTGGACCTGAGCCAGAGACTCGCCCCCTGGCTGCGCAGTAGGACCGCATGGGGAGCTTTAAACCCCGCTGTCCGGACTCCACTCCCGAACAAACGAGGCGGAATCTCCGCGTGGTGACTTGTTCTGCAAGCTGCCAGGTGGCTCCTAGTGGGCACAGAAGTCTGAGCCCGATGGCCCAGCACAGTGGTCGGCAAACTGCGGCTCTCGAGCCACAGTTTGCTGCTCTGTTGATTAATGACTTTGCCGCCCCCTGACCTAGACTCTCCATTCCAATAATGACAGGCTGTTGTTGTTACTTATGATGAAGCCCTTATCTCAGTGGTTGGCAAACTTATGAGTCAACAGAGCCGCAGTTTGCCGACCCCTGGCCCAGCACATCTCCTTTTGAACTTCGTGACATTTTCAAGCACACACCTATTACAGTGGTACCTCGAGATACGAGTGCCCTAACATACGAGATTTTTGAGATATGAGCTGTCGAGCGAGCGATTTTTGCTTTGAAATACGAGCAAAAGTTGAGACAGGAGTCATCGCGAGGATCGGCCGGCTGCACAGGACCCACCAGTTTACCGAGACTCGAGCGTCTCATAGTTCCCCACGCCTCAAGGTTATGGAACGAATTAAACTCATATCTCGAGGTGCCGCTGTACTCGGACCCGTGTCGACCTCCTGCTATAAGCCGGTGAGCTCTTCAAGCCCAGAACACGGCTTGATGTCTGCAGCTTTCGCTGCTCCAAGTGGGATCACAGCATCATCCGGAAGATTCTGAGAGAGACCAGATCCTCAGACTCCCTCCCCCATGCCCACTGACCCAGAAAGAGCCTTTTAACGAGATCCCTGCTGACCTGTGTGCGCAGGCGAGGTGGCGCAGCTCTCCTTTAAGGCAGGGGCAGGCTACCTGCAGCCGGAGGGACGCGACCCTCCAGCCTCGAAAGGCCACGGAAAAGAAAGGGCTATGATTAATTTATGCATTCCCCGCTGCCAGCATTATCCACTTTCGGGCTGTGCGTTGGCCTGCACTGGCAGAGAAAGACAAACCCTCTCCTCCTCCTCGCCGAGTCTTCTCCGCGCTTCCTGCTCCCTGGACGCCTGACACTCATCTAAGATCTGCCTCCGGGGTCAGCCCGCCTCGCCTCGACCTTACAATCCCATTCTGACAGGGAGAGCGGAAAGCAGCAGCCAGAGCACAGCGTGAAAGGTTCCTTCCGCGGCTCTTGTAGGCGAAGAACGTACTGGAAAAACACATCACAATAACGATCACCCCCTCTTCAAAGCCACTGCCGTCCAACAATCGCTAAGTCAGAATCTGGGGCTGTTGTAGGTGTGTTTGCTAACAGAACAGCCGCGCGATGTTACAAACGCAGCTTAATGAGCCAGCGAGCCGCGGGCAGAGGCCCTCTCGCCCAGAGGAGAGCGGCTGCTCATTAGAATTCTGGGCTGCGAGCTGCGCCGGAGAAAAGCCCTGTGATATTTCAAACGAGAGCGTCTACCTGCCTGACAGTCCCAATTCCGGGGAATGTGGAAGGGGGCCTCCTCTCTGATGTGAAACGCGGCCCGCGAAATGCCAGCCAATTTGTGCCATTCGAGTGCGCTTTCCCTCGCTCGCCTTGGGGGCCAGGGATGGGCAGGTCTTATCCAGGCCCCGGGCCGGATAATGATGCGCAGCGAGATGGATCTGCAGGAGAGCGCTCCAGGATGAGCCAATTAAAACTCTTTCTCTGCAGCGGCCGGAGCCGCTGGATGTAGCGGGGCTGTCAGCGTAATGACCCGGGAACCAAGGAGGCAGGATTCCTTCTCTCCGCGTTTCTCTCCAGAATAGAGTCGTTTTGTCTGCGAAACAGCTTTCAGCGAAAATTAACACATCAAACTTGGCGTCTGGCACACAGGCACCATTTCCCATGTTGATGTGTCTAAGCTAGCGCTGAATAGGATACACCATTATTTTATACACATGTAAGAGAGAAAACAATGCTATGGATTAAATGAGGACATGCCGGTGATTACGGGGTGAATCTCCACCCCAGAGATGATAAGACATGGGGGAAATATGGTGTAGAACTGTGGGAATTTAAAGTTTTCACTCATTTAACGAGGCCTGATTGCAAAGCAATTATAAATATTGAGATTTGTTTTGTGTATTGTACCAGAGACCCAAAGCACAACGTAAGTGATACTTTCACGAGAGATTAACAACAACCTTTTCTTTTTGTGTGAATCCTCGCACAACGGTATTCTTCCATTGATTCTTAGGGAGAGTGGGAGAGAGAGGGAGAGACACAGAGAAACATTGATGTAGAGAGACACATCGGTTGACTGCCTCCTGCACGCCTGACCAGGGCCCAGACTGGGGATGAGCCTGCAACTGAGGTACATGCCCTTGACCAGAATCGAACCCGGGACCCTTTGGTCTGCAGGTTGACGCTCTACCCACTGAACCACACCGGCTAGGCCCACAACAACGTTTTCTGTCACAAATGTAAGGCTGGGGGTCATGGGGGCAACATTGCTCCTGGTAATGGATGCGATATTTTCCCCTGAACTGGGTTTGCCAAGTGCTCGGTACCCCCATATCCGCTGCCTCTGGAGCACATGGTTTCCACGAACCATGAAATCTGGCTGATGTAAACCTCAGTGCTCCGACTTTGGGGCAGAAATGGTGGCACAGCGGCCTCCAGCATGGCTTGATTTTCCTCATGGTAACTCTGGGGCATGCGGAGACGGGTGTGTGTTTTTATCAAAAGGATGCCAGCTAGAAAGTGGGGGGGGGGGCAGTTAAGACGGTGCCTGCCTCTCATTTCAAATGGCCTGGGCCTGGGCTGAGGCCTGTCTTGCGGTTTGGTGATGCGTCACATGTGCTGGTAAATGACACACGTAAGATGCATGCAGGCTCGGCGCACGGGCCGCTAAGAACAGTTACCAGCATTCTGGAAGGAGTATCACTGATACGCCTCCTAGTCGGGCCCTTGAGCTTCTGGCCAGGTCTTGGCGCTTTTTTTTGCTTTTTTTTTTTCTGGTAAACGCAGTCCAAAGTATGGCAAGGCATTAGAAACAGCCAAAATGAAAAGGCGAAAACCCCTGTAAAGCAGTTCCTAATCCCATCAGGGGATCGGTGAGGGCAAAGCCGTTTCTAGTTCGGGGGACCGATCAGCTGGGCCAGTTGCCGAAAAGCCACTTCCGATCGCCCCGGGTGGGGTTACGGCCACTTTTCTCGCGGCTCAGAAAGGGCAGAGAACCCCCAGCGGCCGGAGAAGCCGGCATACTCACGAGGACTGGGAGGCCTTTCTTCGGAGCAGATAGTCCACCACGTCAGGGTCGGTCTGCAGCAGGCTGACCAGCACCTCGTTCTGGAGATCCGGGGGAACCTGCGGGGGTCAAAGGTCGAGGCGTCAATCAAACCCTTCCAGAGAGAGGCAAACCCTGGCCGCTGGCATCTTCATCAGAGCAGAAAGCAGAGCCTTCGGAGCGGAAGACAACAGAACGACCGGCTGGGTAAAACCCAGCCTACACCAACCCTCAGCGAGCTGAATCCTTAGGCCAAGCTGGATGACTACCAAAGAGTCACACTGAGTCCGATTGTCCCTTCACTCACGACTGGATCTACAATCTGAGCGCTTGGATGGATACCTCTTTTTTTAAATATATTTTATTGATTTTTTACAGAGAGGAAGGGAGAAGGAGAGTTAGAAACATCGATGAGAGAGAGAGACATCGGTCAGCCGCCTCCTGCACGCCCCCTACTGGGGATGTGTCCGCAACCAAGGTATATGCCCTTGACGGGAATCGAACCTGGGACCTTTCGGTCCGCAGACTGATGCTCTATCCACTGAGCCAAACCGGTTTTGGCGGATGGATACCTCTTATTCAGATTTGATTTTTCTTGGCTTTGAGTAAGAAAAAGATTTTAGTTAAGAGACATGGTGTTCATAACTTGTTGTCCAAATGGGGAGTGGGGTTGGGACAGAACGAGAGGGAGGAGGCTAGTGTCAGGAAGTGGCTCCGGGGGCCAGGCCAGAGGTTGGAGAGTTTCCGGGGTCCGCTAAGGGTTTCTGTTGTCAATCGCAGCGGGCGGAGAGCCATGGAGGTCTGGGGCAGAGGACTGACATAGGAACTGTCATCACGCCGGCTGCTGAGTCGATCACAGGTTGCAGGAAAGCAAGAGCCAGGCAGGAAGTACAGATCGGGACTGTGGAGACATCTAGAACGATGCTGAGTGTTGAACCGTAACGGCGAGCTGATGAGAAAGATGTGGGTCTCGGAGATGGTAAAGACAGAGATGATGGCATAGCCAATTTGTGGGTGGAGAGAGACAGAGAGGAGGAGGAGGAAAGGAAGAGAGAATGCCCGACATTTTGGAACTAGGCACCGGGAAGGACAGGGTTGCCATCGACCGGTGTAGAGAACTGTAGGAGAAAGAGGCCAGGGTGAAGATTAGGAGCGCGACTTTGACATGAATAAGGGTGAGGCCTGTGAGACATCTGAATGAAGGAAGGATCTAGAGGCAATCGGGAATAAAGACCTGGCATTCCCAGGGGAGGGATGGGCTAGCCAGAGGAATTTGGGAGACACATACAGATGGCATTTAAAGTTCTTTGACCAAACGCAATGGCCTGGGAGTGAGAAGGAAAGAAGGAAAGCAATGGGACTTGAGGTCAAGGCTGAGAGACTGTTTTCTTACTTTATGGACTACATGAAATAAATAAAAGGGCTGATAATTTTTACTGTGAATTTTTCAAATAACATGACCAACATGTTTATATCATTTTTTTTCCCAAAAGCTAATACCTAAAATGAGAAGAGAGATTACTCAGTTTTTTAAAAAAATGAATGGCAAAGCAGAAAATAATAGAGGCCCAAAATGACATCAGCAAATTATTAAACATATGTGTATATTCATCCAGTTAGCTTAATTTTAAAATTTCTATGCTTAGACCAAGCAGTAAATTTTTTTGCTACAAGCACCAATCCATTCCCACCAAAGAAAAACCATTATGTCACTCCTTCTGAGTAGTGGCATCACAATATTTTTTCTTTCAGAGTATATGGTGGGTCTAATAGTCAATTAACTTGGCTACATAATGAGAATAGCTAAAAGGAAGTATCATTATTTAAAAAATAGCTTCCCATAAATTTTGTTAAACTACCCTGCAATTCAAACTTTTCACTCATTTAACTAGGCCTGATTGCAAACCAATTATAATTGTTGAGATTTGTTTTATGCTAGAGACCCAGTGCACACAAAATTCGTGCATGGGGGGGTCCTCTTAGCCTAGCCTGCACCCTCTCAATCCGGGACCCCTCGGGGGATGAACAGGCAGTCGGACATCCCTCTCACAATCCTAGACTGTTGGCTCCTAATTGCTCACCTGCCTGCCAGCCTAACTGCCCCCCCTGCTGGCCTGGCTGGCCCACGCAGCCTGCTGGTTCAGTGGTTTGCTCATCTCTCACTAACCCCCCTGCTGGTCTGGTTGTAGGCAGCCATCTTGTGAGGGCATGAGGGTTAATTTGCATATTGCCTCTTTATTATATAGGAGGCGACTTTTACTTAGTAACTAATGCAAATAGCAAGGGCCAGTGCTAGAAGTCTATCTACAGTTTCTTTCTAAAAGGCCCTGGATACCATTTTGGCTTGGAGACACTATTGACAAATGAATAAAACGACATAGTTAAAAAAATATGCATCCTCGTACAACAAAAGAAGGGTAGATAATATGTCCTGATTATTATGTAAGGCTGACCACAGTGTACATAATCCATTGTTTTAATAAAACTATTCAAAGCTCATCTTGTTACAAAATATTTAAAACAGCTTCAAAGATGAATATGGCTCAGTTGGTTGGAGGGTAGTCCTGTACACCAAAAGGTCGCAGGTTCAGTTCTAGGCCAGGGCACATTCCTAGGTTGTGGGTTTGATCCCTGGTTGGGGTGAATGCAGGAGGCAACTGATCCATGTTTCTCTCTCCCTTTCTGTCTCTCTGAAATCAATTTAAAAAAGGAATGGTTCAGAAAATTGGGACCAATGGGACAATAAGTATAAATCATTTGCATTAGTATTCCGACAACAGTAGCCACTGCTGTTTTCCCAGTCACACCTCTAATTTTTAGATATATTTGCACACTTCACTGCCTCTTTTTGAATAACAATTTCAAACGAATTGCTCAGTTAAAATTGATGAGCATTCAGTTTCTATTAATTTCGATACTTAATAGAGAAACAGAAGTAAAAGGAATAAATTGATAGGAAACAAGAGCTACCAGTAAGTAATATCCAGGTAGGTTGTTCCCATAATGCATTCCTTCTCGGGAATTAGGATGCTGTTGGAAAAGTATCTGAATAAGAGTTGATGGCCCCTGAGGCCCAGTTTTGGCTCTGCTGCTTATAATGAATGTAAACTTGGACACATGAACCATCTCCCACAGGATTCTGTTCCAGCATCTGAAAATCCGGGAAGATCTTATCTGTCCTTTAAAGCGGTATTACGGGGATCAAAAGGGCTGACAGATTTGAAAGTACCTTACCGACTGTAAAGAAGTTTAGAGTTAAGATATTTTATTAGAAATAGACAAAATAATAAACACTTAAAAAGAAAAAAAATACAAGCAGATAACTGGGAGATGGCCAATATTTGCTTTGCAATTTTCTTCTTGACTAAGTCATTCATTGCTGCCTCTTACCCCGTGTGCTCACAGAGAAGCGTCACTTTCTTCTCTCCTGCTTAATACTTCCGGTGGGTAACTAAGTGATAGGATTTTCTCTGGATATGTCTCTGCTCCTAACTTCTCCCTGAATTTTTAGAATTATATTTTGTGACTTCTTTTTTAAAAATATATTTTATTGATTTCAGAGTTAGAGGGAGGGAGGGAGGGAGGGAGAGAGAGAGAGAGAGAGAGAGAGAGAGAGAGAGAGAGAGAAATCAATGATGAGAGAACCATTGATTGACTGTCTCCTTCATGCCCCCTACTGGGGATGAAGTCCACAGCCCCGGCCTGTGCCCTGACCAGGAACTGAACATGACCTCCTGGTTCATAGGTTGATGCTCAACCCCTGAGCCATGCCAGCTGGCCATTTTGTGACTTCTTGGCCTCTCAACCGTAATGCTCTGAAAGCCAGACTCTGTGCAGCTTCTCCTTCTGGATCCTTCTCTTCCATCAGACCTCAGTGCTTTGGGTTGGTCACAACATTAGAAGATAAATTCCCAGAAGTCGGGGATTGTCCGACTTGCCTCTCTGGAACTGATACAGGCTCTGAAGGTTGCAGTTTTGGCAGCTAGCCTCCTCTGCAGCTAGGGAAACATCACGCATGTCAATCCTGACCAAAGTACCTCAAGGTGGGTCTTGCAGGAGATTTTGGAAAAGGTTCCTCTCCATATTGCAGTTATAGGAGAGAAAAAACCTCCATTACTAGAAGTGATGATAGCTGCAAGAGAGGCTGGAAATGACTGCAGGATGTTGCAGCTGAAGATGGAAGAGCAGAGAGTAGAAGTGTGAGTAAGCTGCTAAAACTTTGTCCCCAGAGGCTTTTGATTATGTAAGATAATAAATCCGGATGTTTTCAGTCACTTACAGCTGCTTTATCTCCTCTGTGCCATTAAATGCTTCCTAAATAATGCCTTTCTTTTGCCACTTTGCCTCTCTATTCTTTTCTCTCCTGAAATTGCTACCTGTACACCCCGACCCTTCACCCACTTAATAAATAGTATGCTTTTAGAACACAGGCCATGTTTTCTACCCAATGGATGCATAATGAATGCTGTGGAAATGGCTCTCAATAATAAACCCGGGATTACTGGGTTTCATGTTGTACACTGCCACCGTTACTTTTGTCTAGATGCTTCCTTTTGCTTATAAGTAATACCACTGTCCCATTCTAGAAAAATCGCCTTGCCATTAATTTCTAGAGTAGAAAAATGCATTTCCTTTCCAAGCTGAGGATCATCAGAACATTTCTAATAGATTCTTGAACTATTATTCCCATCAACACAAAACTTATAAAATGGAAAGTATGACTCAATAATCAAACAGATTTTTTTCTCTTTCTTTTTTGGTATATAGTAAAATGAAAACTAAGGAGTAGGATTGTGAAAAACACATCACTTTTTAAAAAAATCAACTCATTGTGCACTTTTGAATAAAAAAACAACAACACCCATCCTGTTTCAAATAAAAATCTCTACTGGGTTTTAGCCAACTATGGAGGAGCTTCAGATATTCTCTAAGGGTACCGTTTATGACTGAGTATATCTGGAGTCTCAACCCTTAGATTTTCCTGTGTTCCTTCAAAAATTAATGCTTTCTCAAAAATCAAAAGAACTTTAGACTTTCCTATTTCAGAGAAAAATGCAAACACCGCACATATGAGGGAATAAAACAGACACAATTAACATGTAACCTATCAAATTAAAAATGAAACCCTGAATAATTGCCTAGCGTATACCTACTCATGGATGGTCAAGCTGAGCTTTGTGATGTCAAGCCACACCATGGCAACCACTGACTGATGGCCAATCAGAGCTGAAGGGTGTGGCTCCTCATTGTCCTGGAGAGTACATTAGAGGCCAGGAGCCTGGAGTGTGGCACGGTTGCTACAATAAAAGCCAAGGTTACTAAGAAAGTACGGAACCAACCACAAGGATGGGCCAAGAATCTACAAGCAGTGAAGTGAATAGGAACTCCATTTAAAAATATATATTTTACTGATTTTTTTACAGAGAGGAAGGGAGAGGGATAGAGAATTACAAACACCAATCAGACAAAACCAGTTTGGCTCAGTGGATAGAGCGTCGGTCTGCGGACAGGAAGGTCCCAGGTTCGATTCTGGTCAAGGGCATGTACCTTGGTTGCGGGCACATCCCCAGTAGGGGGCATACAAGAGGCAGCTGGTCAATGTTTCTCACTGATGTTTCTAACTTTCTATCTCTCTCCCTACACCTCTGTGAAAAATCAATTAAAAATATATTAAAAAAAAAAGAAACACCATTCAGCTGCCTTCTACACACTTCTCACTGGGGATGTGCCCACAACCACGGTACATGCCCTTGACCGGAATTGAACCTGGGACCCTTCAGTCCCCAGCCCAACGCTCTCCACTGAGCCAAACAGGGTAGGGCAGGAACTCAATTTTAGAACTCGGTGACAAAGAAAATGATAAGATCAGACTACCCTATGACATGCCTGCTCTTTTTACTCATTGATTGCCCACTACAGACTCTGACCCTGACCTGGTCTGGGACACACACCTAATCAATCAATCCACTGTCATTCTATTACAATCACACTTCCCACTGATTTCCCAATTTCATCCCCCAAACCAATTTCTATCTGGTTTTATCTTGTTTTCCCACTAGATAATGAAAATAATGGGCAATGTAAATTCAGTCCTCAAATCAAGTGGAAAAAATGAGAGAAAAAGAAATAGGCAGATACTTGTATTTTACTACAGGAAAGGCAAGAGACTCACAGTAATCCAGCCAATGAGGACAATGAATATGAGGAGGACTACATGACCGAGGATGACGAAGAAGAAAATGATGAAGGAGGAGGAGAAAGATAAGAGAAGAAGAGGACCAGATGCAGCATCTTGGACTTCTCACCCCCCTTATCATCATTGGTGCTTTTGATGGCCTCTTTATGCTTTAAAATTGTGCAAATCACATTTGCTCAGCAATAGAAACATTCTCTCCTGTTTGTAGCACGAGAGTTGCTTCGTGTCAGGCAGAGATATCAGCAGGAAAGGGTTGTCAGGTCAGGAAGTGGAGTTTTATTCCACAACTGGTACATTTTTCCCTTGAACAGCTTGGTCTAGAACCAAATTGTTCGATATTGGAGATATTAGAGACCTGAGGTTTGACTGTCACTGTTTCACTGATGGCTCACTACATGTTACAGTTGCACATACCGATGTGAGTGTTAGTAATAAGGGAAATTAGGTATAGAGTATATGGGTATTAACTTCACAATTTTTCTACAAAACGAAAACTATTCTAAAATAAAACCTCCATTAAAACAACACACAAAATACTAGGTAATGGTGGAATCTGGGGGATAGTGGAATGAACCACTGAAGGGATGGGGGTGCGTGGGAAATGGCTTGGAGCAAACACCCCGTCCCTGCCATATGCTGGACAGCAACTGAACTGGGGGAAATGAGGGAGAGAGAGGGCACTTTGAGAAAACTTTTAGAAGATATTGAGGAATCTGCCCTTTCTCTAACCAGAGCAGCGGTTCTCAACCTGTGGGTCGTGACCTGTTTTCTGATGGTCTTGGGCTCTACAGCAGTGACCCACAGGTTGAGAACCACTAGCAGGGTCGCCTAAGACCATCAGAAAACACAGATATTTACATTATTATTCACCACAACAGGAGGAACTGTATTGAATGGCCGCAGCATTAGAAAGGTTGAGAACCAATGAACTGGAGTGATCTTCTGGATCCTCTGCCACCTCCCCTCCTGGATGGTCAAGCTGAGGCTTTGTGATGTCAAGCCACACCATGGCAACCACTGACTGTTGGCCAATCAGAGGTGAGGGGTGTGGCTCCTCATTGTCCTAGAGAGGATATAAGGAGGCCTGGATCCTTGGAGTAGGGTCTGTTGGTACAACAAAGCCAATTTACTAAGAATATACCTTAGCCTAGTTTAGATAATGAATCAGATTCCAACCACTAGGATGAACGAAGACACATCAAGTAATACAGGGAATTGGAAGTCCTTTTCTGAACTGGATGACAGAGAGAAGGAGAAGGTCAGACTCCCCTACTCATAGCTTCCCTTTCCCCGATAATTCCTCACCCAACATTCTGGCCTTCGCTTTTTTGGCACAGACACTTCCTCACTCAATCCACTGTCATCCTATTACAAGCCCCTCTCCTACCCATTTCCCAATTTCTTCCCCAAAACCAATTTCTTTCTCTGTTTAACTTGTTTCCCAACTAGGTCACGAAGATAGTGGCGTTGGTAAATTCGGTCCTTCCCCAGACTGAAGACAAGAAGGATGAAAAGAAAAAGAATAGAATAATTGTATTTTACCACAAGAAAGAAAGAAAACCTCCAGTAAGCGAGCCAGCAAACCAAGAAGAAGCTCCTGAGTGTTCTTCTTCCACATGTGATGCCCAGACCTCACCGGAAAGAGACCCTTAAGTATGTGTAGGCTCTACAAAACCTGCTTAAGAAATGGCCATTATGAGGAATCAAAACCTAAATGTCTCCTTGAATAAATATCATCATGTGGATAAAGGAAACATGTTAGTATTTTGGTGTGTTCTCTGAGGATGGGGAGGGAGAGGAAAGGAGGAGCAGGTATGTGAGAAGGGAGGGGTGTAGAATTCTATAAAAGTTTGGGCACCAGACCAGCCATTCCATAGTTAGCCAGACGCTGAGAAGAAGGACAAGGTGAAGGCTGAAGATGAATTTTTCCTTAACACTTCATCAGACTGGCAGGAAGAAAAGAAGGTGTTACTGCTTGTGTTTGGCATTGGGGGTCGGGGTGGCGGTGGTAGGGCTGATGGGGAACAGGGTGTTGTGTGAGGGTGGGCAGTGTGTCATAATGAATGTGATTTCCATTCTAGATGTTAGACTATTGACAGCTTTAAGCCACATTCTTTTCTCTTCCCTAACCAGACATCATTTGGAGAAGGTGTTAAAAAGGGGGTTTCTGATCATAAAATAGATACAAATATGTCTGAACTTAACCATTAGAACTATTGTGTTGCCTCAGTTTCTCATAGTCAAAGCTCCTATTGTCATAAAATATTTTCTACTACACCATGGCAATCTGAACTATTAAACAACCAAATAAATCTTCTGTTCTGATAATCAGTTTGAAAAAATGTTGTCCTGTGAACCTTCCTCTCTACTTATCAAATCTCACCTGTCACCCTTGTTGAAAAAGGACCCGATGTCAATGAAAACAGGACCTTCACAGACAGACACCCATCACATAAGACCTACTTAGAGCAGGTATAGTTGTTCCTACTGCTTCTAAATGTAACAGCCACATGTGACTTCCATTAAACCTGATAAGTATGAATTCTAAGGCCATTCATGTCATGGGCACTCCCTTTAGGGATCCATCTCTAACCTTAAAATTACTGCTGCTACACCAATAAACTGTTAAATAATTAGCAGTCTGAGCAAACTATTTGGTTGACATGTTCTACTCATTGCCTGTTTCAACAGACAGCAGCTATAGGTAACCTTCCCCTTTAGAGACACAAAGCACTTTTCCCTGGTTCCTCAGTCGGTACCTCTCCAGCCCCGTTGTCTTTCCTTATCTTTGTAGACAGAATCTCCACCACATCCAGCTCCCAAATTAGTCAGTTTAGCACATTAACATGAGTGTCAGGAGGCTCCTTAAAGTGGTCCTCAGTCATGTTTCTCACCCTGGACCTAGCTGTGGTCTCTGATTGAATCATATGTCTCAGGGCCAAGGTAACATGTGACTAACACTGTGTTTACCTTATGAACATTTGTTGAGACTTAGGCAGTGGTAGGTCCCTTTCTGTGTAGAGCGTGGGGGCATAGCCTGTTCTATGTACAAGTCCATGGGCGGTCCCTCATGGAGGAAGAGCAGTTACTATGAGGGGTGCTGATGTCACACCCCTGACATCAGAATATTCACTGGGAACTTGTAAAATGATTATCTCCTCTCTTATTCTCTCAAAGACCACACACACACACACACACACACACACACACACACACACAAAATCTTGATCCACAGGGTTCTAGAGAAAAATTTCTAAGTCACCCCTTTGACGGATCCAAGTTATTATATCAGCCACTGCCATGGAGCACTCACTAACCACGAAGGTGCTGAGTAGGACTGAGGTTCTCCAGAAGAAAAAGAAAAAAATATTAAGGGAGAAAAATGCCTGAAGTGTATCCAGGAAACACACGTACACACCCCACATGCAACCTGGGAAGAGCTAGGAGTCGGAGTGAGGCATGTAATGCTTGTATTACTGAAATTTAAGTCTGGGTGTTTAGTCTTTGGGATTTTAGTTAATACTTCTAAATACTATGTTACGTGCTCCATTAGTCACAATAGCCAGGCTAAGTAATGTGTCCATCAATAGATGAGTGGATAAAGATGTTCTACACACACAGATACACAAGCACTGGTATCAGTTATTTGTGGAACATTAAAAATAGAAACAGGCAAACTCACTGAAACAGAGTAGAAAAGTGGTTGCCAGGGCTGAATGGTTGAGCACATAGGAAGAGCTTAATCAAAGGATACAACTTTCAACTATAACATCAATAACTTCTGAGGATTTACTGTAAAATCAACCAAGAGAGTAAGGTTCCCTAAAACAAGAAGTCTAGAAACTGTATGGCCAGGAGGATCCCAAGGCGGCCTGAGATGATGACGAAAGGTTAATACAGTGTCCGGGGGCAGAAAAAGCACATTAAATAAAAACTATGGAAATATTACTAAAATAAAGGCATCGATTCACTAGAACCTCACTTCTTGGGCTTAGTTTCATTCGGAGGCTGTTATAGAAGGGATTTGTTTAAAAACCAAAATTAGTGCCAGCCAGTTTGTCCCAGGGGATGGAGCATCAGCCTGTGGACTGAAGGTCCCTGGGTTCTATTCGGGTAGAAGAAACATACCTGGGTTGTACTCTCAATCCCCAGTAGGGAGCATGTATGAGACAGCCAACCAATTATTCTCTAACATCACAGATGTTTCTCTCTCTCTACCTTCCTCTTCTTAAATCCATATAAATATAAAAAAAGAAAACCAAATAACTTGTCCATTATACACATATTTAAATTGAATTAATCAGTTCCATACAAACACTTGATTCCCTGGGCTAACATACTTAGATACAGTATATGTGTAAAGTACTGTTTACTCTAAAGAGAAACACGTGTTGTCTTACATGTATGGAAGCACCCCGTGCTAGCCTTCATGAATCACACTCCGCACTCCGTTCAGGGGTGTCCTTCAAGAGGACCAATGCAGCATCTTGGACTTTTCACATATCCTTGCCTCCCACATGCTCTCACTGCCAACCGCTTCTCATGTATCCCATCCACAACAATTTTCTGCCTCCTCAACTGCCTGGATGGCTGTTTTGGGAGCATTTTCACATCCTTACCATCATTGGTGCTCTTGATGGCCTCTTTATGCTTCAAAATTGTGCAAATTGATTTTCTCAAAAACAAAAATAACCTCTCCTTGTTTTTTTGTATGAGATATGCTGGTGTCTGCTAGAGGTATCAGCACCAAAGGGTTGTCAGGTCAAGAAATACTGGCATAGTTTTTCCTTGAACAGCTTGGTCCAACACCAAATTGTTTGATATTGCAGATACTAGAGAAGTGAGGTTGGACTGTCACTGATTCACTGATGGTTCACTACATGGTCAGTTGCACCATACCGATGTGTTAGTGATAAGAGAATATGGGTATGAGGTATATGGGTATTATCTTCACAATTGTTCCATAAAATTAAAACTATTCTAAAATAAAACCTCCATTAAAACAACACACAAAATAGTAGGTAATGGTGGAATCTGGGGGATAGTGGAATGGACCACTGAACGGATGGGGGTGCGTGGGAAATGGCTTAGAGCAAAGACCCCCTCCCTGCCATATGCTGGACAGTAACTGAACTGGAGGCAATGGGGGAGAGAGAGGTGAGTTTGAGAAAACTTTTAGGAGGTAATGAGGAAGCTCCCCTTTCTCTAACCAGAGTATCTGATCTTCTGCATCCTCTCCCACCTCCTCTTCCTGGATGGGCAAGCTGAGGCTTTGTGAGGTCAAACTAGACCATGGCAACCACTGACTGTTGGCCAATCAGAGCTGAAGGGTGTGGCTCATCATTGTGCTAGACAGGATATAAGGAGGCCAGGAGCCTTGGAGTTGGGTCTGTTGGTACAAGGCCAAGTCACTAAAAAAACACCTTAGCCTAGTTTAGATAACTAATCAGATTCCAACCACAAGGATGGGCGAAGAGACATCAAGTAATAAAGTGAATTGGAAGTCGTTTTCTCAACTAGATGATGAAGAGAAGGAGAAGGTCAGACTACCCTACTCATAGCTTCCCTTTCCCCAATCATTCCTCACCCAACATTCTGGCCTTCGCTTTTTTGGCACAGACACTTCCTCACTCAATCCACTGTCATCCTATTAAAGCCCCTCTCCCACCCATTTCCCAATTCATTCCCCAAAACCAATGTCTTTCTCTGTTTAACTTGTCTCCCAACTAGGTCACGAAGATAATAGCTTTGGTAAATTCTGTCCTTCCCCAGACTGAAGACAACAAGGAAGAAAAAAAGAAGAAGCAGATAATTGTATTTTACTACAGAAAAGAAAGAAAACCTCCAGTAAGCGAGCCAACAAACCAAGAAGAAGCTCCTGAGTGTTCTTCTACCACATGTGATGCCCAGGCCCGAGCACAAGAAGACCCTTAAGTATGTGTAGGCTCTGCAAAACCTGCTTAAGAACTGGGCATTATGAGGGAATCAAAACCTAAAAGGTCTCATTGAATAAATATCATCATGTGGATAAAGGAAACGTGTTAGTATTTTTGTATGTTCTCTGGTGATGGGAAGGAAGAGCAAAGGAGGGGCAGGTATGTGAGAAGGGAGGGGTGTAGAATTCTACAAGTTTGGGCACCAGACCAGCTATACCATAGTCAGCCAGACACTGAGAAGAAGGACAAGGTGAAGGCTGAAGATGAATTTTTCCTTAACACTTCATCAGACTGGCAGGAAGAGAAGAAGTTGTAGTTACTGGTTGAGTTTGGCATTGGGGGTGGGGGTGGCGGTGGTAGGGCTGATGGGGAACAGGGTGTTGTGTGGGGGTGGGCAGTGTGTTATAATGAGTGTGATTTCCATTCTAGATGTTAGACTATGGACAGTGTTAAGCCTCATTCCTTTCTCTTCCCTCTCCAGACAACAGTTGGAGAAGGTGTTAAAAAGGGGTTTTCTGATCATAAAATAGATACAAATATGCCTGAACTTAACCATTAGAACTATTGTATTGCCTCAATTTCCCATAGGCAAAGCTCCTATTGGCCTAAAATATTTTCTACTACACCATGACAATCTGAACTAATGAACAACCAAATAAATCTTCTGTTCTGATAATCAGTTTGAAAAAATGTTGTCCTGTGGACCTTCTTCTCTATTTATCAAATCTCACCTTTCACCCTTGTTGACAAAGGACCCAATGTAAATGAAAACAGGACCTTCACAGACAGACACCCATCACATAAGACCTAGTTAGAGCAGGTATAGTTGTTCCTACTGCTTTTGAATGCAACAGCCACATGCGACTTCCCCTTAATCCTGATAACTATGATTGGTGCCTCAGTGTGAATTTTAAGGCCATTCATGTCATGGGCACACCCATTAGGGATCCATCTCTAACATTATTAAAATTACTGATTTTACACAAAGAAACTGGTAAATAATTAGCAGTCAGAGCGAAGTAGTAGGTTGACACATTCTATTCAGTACGTATTTCAACAGACAGCAGCTACAGGTAACCTTCCCCTTTAGAGACACAAAGCACTTTTCCCTGGGTCCTCAGTAGGGACCTCTCCAGCCCCGTTGTCTTTCATTATCTGTGTAGACAGAATCTCCGCCACATCCAGCTCCCAAATTAGTCAGTTTAGCACATTAACATGAGTGTCAGGAGGCTCCTTAAAGTGGTCCTCACTCATGTTTCTCACCCTGGACCTATCTGTGAGTCTCTGATTGAATCCTATGTCTCAGGGCCAAGATAACATGTGACTGACACCGTGTTTACCTTGTGAACATTTGTTGCGTCTTCAGCAGTTGCTGGTCTCTTTCTATGAAGAGTGTGGGTGCATAGCCTGTTCTATGAACAAGTCCATGGGTGGTCCCTCATGGAGGAGGAGCAGTTACTATGAGGGGTGCTGATGCCACACCCCTGAGACCAGAAGATTCACTGGGAACTTGCAAAATGATTCTCTCTCTCCTCTTTCATTCTGTCATACACCACACACACACACACACACACACAATCCTGATCATCAGGGTTCTAGAGAAAAACTTCTCAGTCACCCCTTTGACGGATCCAAGTTATTAATCCAGTCACTGCCATGGAGGACTCACTAACCATGAAGGTGCTGAGTAGGTTTGAGGTTCTCCGAAAGTAAACAACAACAACAACAACAAAAAATTAAGGGAGAAAAATGCCTGAAGTGTATCCAGGAAACACGCACACACCCCCCACATGCAACCTGGGAAGAGCCAGGAGGTGGAGTGAAGTGTGATAACTTAAGAATTTATTGAAATTTAAATCCGGGTGTTTAGTCTTTGGGATTTTAGTTAATAGATCTAAAATACTATGTAATGTGCTGTATTAGTCACAACAGCCAGGGTAAGTAATGTAAGTGTCCATCAATACATGAATGTATAAAGATGTTCTACACACACAGATACACAAACACCCGCATCAGTTATGTGTGGAACATTAAAAATAGAAACAGGCAAACTCACTGAAAC
>PVJN01014394.1:0-46704 GCA_004026805.1 Lasiurus borealis | reverse complement strand
GCCCGCCGGAAAGCGGGGAGCAGGGGTTCGAGGCGGGTCCTGGGGAAGAAGCGAAAGTAAATGCGCCCGGCGCGCTGCGCCTCCCGAGCCAGAGTAAGACCGGGAACGTGCAGGATGAAGCTCGTGTTAGAGGCGCATCAGCCTGGTTCTCTCGCAGCTTTCACACTTCATTTTAAGCGGGGACCGCGCAGTGGGGTCCGTTACGCTCTCTGAGGACGCCCTGTTTTTAGACAGTTAATGGTTGCTGGCTGCAGAAGGAGTAGCTTCACTGGACGGGTTGGGGTTCACCGTGGGAGTTGGGGGTGTCTCTGGGTTATCAGCAGGTTGTACGCAGTTCTGGCTTTTTCACACCCCGAAACAGACGCGATGGCTGTGTCTCAAGCCGTGTCTGTGCAGCTCACCTCGGAGGAACGGTTTATGTAACTTGGACAACTATGGTAATTCAGCAGTGGGTTTTGACATCGGGATATTCATTCCAATGCTGTGCTTTCTTCTGGCTGGATAATCGCTGTTAGAACCAGAGATAGAGAGATCCAAAATGAAATGGGTGTTCTTTTTGTGGAAATTACACCAAAAGCCAGGCTTAGAGAAAGAAAAAAAAAAAAAGAATGAAGTGATATGAGTAGACCTGCAGTGCAGTGTTTAATTTCTTAATCTGAAGAAAACACATTTTCAATAAAATGTACAAATTCATAAGGGAAATCTCTTTCGTCTGACTGCATGCTTTAACTGAGAGCCAAAGTTGATCATTTGTCTCTCCACTATGTTAGTGCTCTTGGACTGTAAATATCAAAATCATATAATAACTTAGTTTAGAATTAAAATTAATAATTATTATAACAGTTTTAAATACTTGGATATTTACGTTTGTTCAGATTATTTAAATATACCAAAACAATTTCTTATTTTTATTGAGATGTGAAATATTAGTTTATGGTATATACAACATAATGTTTGGCTATGCTTATATATTGCAAAATGATCACCACAATAAGTCTAACATCCATCACCACATAGTTACAACACTTTTCTTGTGATGAGAACTTTCAAAATCTACTCTCTCAGCAACTTTTAAATAATACAATACAGTATTATTCACTGTATATTATATCCCTCCTCAGGACTTATTTATTTTATAAATGCAAGCCATCTTTTACATTAAAAAAAAATACTAAATAGAAAAAAAAGGGAAAACAGATGAATCCAAATTTTATTTTCCAAAGTTATAATGTGGAAGTTAAATTGAATGTTCTGAAGAAGTGTATGTAGCCAAACTACAGTACAGTTGAACTTTGCATAACATGATTTGAACTGTGCAGATCCATTTATAGGTGGATTTTTAAAAATAAATATACAGCCCTCTGCATCCTGGGATTTCCCATCCCAGGAATGTGCAGATGCAGAGAACCTACTGTATGCATTGTCCTATGTAATGAAAGCCTAATATGCTGAGTGTCCGATCATCTGGTCAGCCATTCAACCAATCAAAGCATGATATGCTAATGATATGCTAAGGCCACTCAACTGCTTATGAAGTGCACTGACCACCTAGGAGGGTGGGGGCAGGGGGCAGACAGTTGAACAGTTGACCAGTCACTATGATGTGCACTGAACCACCAGGGGCAGACGCTCTGACCGATAGGTTAGCTTACTGTTGGGGTCCGACTGGTCAGGACTGAGTGAGAAGGGCTGGATATACCCTGGAACCCTCCTGTGGTCCCTCTCTGGCTGGCCAATCTCCCACGTCCCTCCCTGGCCCTGATTGTGTACCAGTGGAGTCTTTCAGACTGGCCTGTGCCCTCTCACAATCCGAGCTGAGGGACCCCTCAACCCCGCCCACCCCTGAGTACACGAATTTCATGCACCGGGCCTCTAGTTTTATATAAGGAACTTGAGCATCCTTGGATTTTTTAAGAAAATTATTTTTATTGATTTCAGAGAGGAAGGAGAAGGGAGAAAGAGAGAAACATCAATGATGAGAGAGAATCATTGATTAGCTGCCTCCTACACACCCCACACTGGGGATTGAGCCCGCAACCCAGGCATGTGCCCATGACCAGAATCGAACCTGGGATCCTTCAGTCCACAGGCTGACACTCTTATCAACTGAGCCATGCCAGCCTGGCCATCCTTGGTTTTTGATATCTTTGGAGATTCTGGAACCAATCCCTCTCCTTGCACCCCCATCAACCTCCCCCGCTTCCCACTCGTTACTGAGGGACTATAGTTAAGTTTAGTTAAGTTTATGAGGAGTAAAAAAGTTATCCTCAGATTTTCCACTGTGTAAGTGTTAGGTTCCCCTAAACCCTCTGTGTTCAAGGATCAACTGTATTTGTAACTTCACTTTTATTAAGTTATTCCTGAGCTATTAATTATTTTCTAAGAACGTAAGTCAAGTTTGAAGCAAGTAAATAAAAGTGCTTTATTTAATTGTTTTTCTTTGTTTTTTTAAGTGACCTGAAAAAATGTCTGGATTTCTAGAAGGCTTGAGATGCTCAGAGTGCATTGATTGGGGGGAAAAACGCAATACTATTGCTTCCATTGCTGCTGGTGTTCTGGTAAGTGTCACTGATAATTTGGGTCTTCACTGTTTTGGTGTGTTTGTTTTTATGTTTTCAATTCTGTATGATGTTTTAAATTAATGTTTTCCATTATATATTTGCCCTTAATAATATCCAGAACCATATTCTAGTAAAATAAATTATCATTTGGTGTTAAATTGATTTTTGCATTCTACCTGAAACGATCTGTAGACTGCACTGTAATTGATCAAAAGGAAAAGCAGAACTACAACCATTATTCACAATGTCAAGAGAATAGCGAAAATTCTGTCAACAATAATTATTCTCCATATTACTTTGAAATTTTGTTTTATTTTTCAATACCTATATCTTTCTGGAGGCTTACAATATATCAGCAGCCGGCCATTTCTTTTGTCAGTTGGAATCTGAATCATTTCTTTCTCATGCCATGAGATATTGTACCTGATTTCTAGTTCACAAAGTTAGATTATAGACTTTATTATGAAAATCTAAATAATGACTAAAGTAAACATAGAAAAGAAGTTCATGTTAATAAGTATTCATTGCTGTCAGATTTAAGGGTATCTAATATTTAATCATATATTAAACCATGTGCCAATTACATGGTTTGGAAATTCATTGAAGGGATTCCTTCACTTTAATACCTTGCTTTCTTTTGAGAAAGTAATATATGAAATTAATATTCGAAATTTCTCCTTGATGTCACCTCTTTTGTTTGTTTGTTTTAGTTTTTTACAGGCTGGTGGATTATCATCGATGCAGCTGTCATTTACCCCACTATGGAAGAGTTCAACCATTCGTACCATGCCTGTGGTGTTATAGCAACCATCGCCTTTCTAATGTAAGTGTCATTGTCAGTGACATTATTTACACAGGTTGTCACAAAATAAAAATGTTTTACACATAGTTGAGCCGATTTAAACTTTTGAAATGTTGTGAAGTTAACAGGGTGGGCATCATTTAAAAGTTGAGTAAGAGGACTTAAAAAGAAAGCCACAACACTCTTCTATTCTTCCTTTTACCTCTCCTCTTCCACTTCTATCTCCCAGCCTCTCTCAGCTGTCCTGTTTCTATTCTATCAGTGTTTATAACATTACTTTTAGGTCAGAAACCGTGTACTTTGTCTAAGGGTTTGTTTATTCATCTAACAAATATTTATTAAGCTTTTACAGTCACAGACTCACTCTGATGTAAAAACAGGAAATACAGTAGTGAGTAAACCAGGAAAATCCTTGCCTTTTTGGAATTTCTACTTTAACGAATGAGGCAGATAGTAACAAAAAATTAAATACATAGCATGTTAGATAACGGCACTAGCAAGAAAAAGCAGAGCAGGAAGATGGGAAATGTCAACAGAGCGTGTAGAGATTTCACGGCAAGTCAGGGAATGCCTCGCTAAGAAGGTGGTTTTTGAGCAAAGACTCGTAGAAATGAAGGAACTTATCATGGGGATATCCATATAAGAGAGGATCATTTCAGACAGCAGCAAGTACCAGGACTCTCTAGCATGGAGATCAGTAAGATTGGAGTGAAGGGTTAAGGTAATAAAAGCTAAAGAGATTTAGGAGACTAGAGAGACATTAGAACAAAATGTGCCTCATGATTCTGGACAGGATCCTTTTGGTATTAGCATTATTGTGGGGGTGGGCACGGGGGAGGGAAAGGGGGGAAAGAGCATTATTGGGACAGTTGGGAGACTTGAATGAGGACTGAAGATTAAATGGTAATGAATCCTTGCTCATTTCCTGCTTTTGATGGTTGTATTGTGGTTCTTTAGAACCAACTGCTTTGTGGGAAATACATATCATTGTATACCTTGTTTGTAGGAAGTACAGTTCCTGGGATTGTGAGGCATCGTATTGACAACTTTCAAATGCTCAGGGGCAAAAATTTGAACTGTATTTGTAACTTTTCTGTAAGTTTGAGATGATATGTAAAACTGGTAACATCAGAACAAATAGAGATTGTTTGAGAATGTGCTTTAATAGTTAAGACTGACAAGGCAGGGTCATGGCTATCTAATAGAAAATTGTGAATTTTATTCAAATGACTCAGCAAGGAAAAACAAGAGCTAAGAATCCCTAATGCAGGAACATCTGCATTTTTTAAAATATATTTTATTGATTTTTCACAGAGAGGAAGGGAGAGGGATAGAAAGTTAGAAACATCGATGAGAGACATCGATCAGCCGTCTCCTGCACGCCCCCTAATGGGGATGCGCCCACAACCAATGTACATGCCCTTGACCAGAATCGAACCTGGGACCTTTCAGTTTGCAGGCTCTCCATCTACTGAGCCAAACTGGTTTCGGCAACATCTGCATTTTTTAAAATATGAAGCTTGTTTTAAAACATATATATTTTGCCTGGCCTGTGTGGCTCAGTGGTTGAGTGTTGCCATGAACCAGGAGGTCGCAGGTTCAATTCAGTCTGGGCACATGCATGGCTTGTGGGCTTGATCCCTAGTAGGGAGCTGTGTAGGAGGCAGCTGATCATGATTCTCTCTTTCCCTCTCCCTTCCACTTTGAAATCAATAAAAAATATATTGAAAAATAAAAAAATATATATCAATTTTATATAGGTAATTTAGTTAATATCATTGGAAATAGCCCTAGCTGACTTGGCTTATAGGATAGAGTGTTGGCCTGTGGACTGAGGGCTCCCAGGTTCCTTTCTGGTCAGGGGCCCATGCCTGGGTTGTAGGCTCAATCCCCAGTAAGGGCGGGGGTGTGTGCAGGAGGAAGCATATCAATGATTCTCTCTCATCATTGATGTTTCTGTTTCTCTCTCCCTCTCCCTCTCTGAAATCAATAAAAATATTTTTTAAAAAAGAAAATAATTATGAGCATTTTGATCATTCTAAAACTTAGATTTGAGACCTCAGTGGTTAGAGTATCGGCCCAAGGACTAAAGGGTTCTTGGTTCGATTCCTATGAAGGGCATATACCTCAGTTGTAGGTTCGATACCCGGCCCTGATCAGGGCATGTGTGGGAGGCAACCAATCAATATGTCTCTCTCACATCAAGTTTTTCTCTATCTCTCCCACACACTCTAAAAATCAATGAAAAAGTATCCTCAAGTGAGGATTAACAAAAACAAAAATAAAGTGTAGAGCCAACTGCCTTGTTTGTAGGAAATACATATAATTGTATGCCTTGTTTGTAGGAAGTACAGTTCCTGGGATTGTGAGGCATCATATTGACAACTTTCAAATGTTTAGGGGCAAAAATTTGAATTGTACTTGCATAAATAAATAAATTAAGACTATATTATTGAGAAAAAAATTAGCGTCAAATATTCAGTACATTTACTGAATACCTACGATGTGTCAATCCCTGTGATAGATACTGAAAATAAAAATGGGAGCCAAAACCGGTTTGGCTCAGTGGCTAGAGCAATCGGCCTGCGGACTGAAGGATCCCAGGTTCGATTCCAGTCAAGGACACTTACCTTGGTTGCAAGCACATCCCCAGTAGGAGGTGTGCAGGAGGCAGCTGATCGATGTTTCACTCTCATTGATGTTTCTAGCTCTCTATCCCTCTCCCTTCCTCTCTGTAAAAAATCAATAAAATACATTAAAAAAATTTCTTTAAAAAAAAAGACGCTGAGGCCTAAGATTAAATTTGAGGAACTCTAGCTTATTGTATCTGATAATTTGATAGTCTCCTCTTGGCATCGGAAACCCTGATTTCTTCCTTTTATTTGTACAGGATTAATGCAGTATCGAATGGACAAGTCCGAGGAGACAGTTACAGTGAAGGTTGTCTGGGTCAAACAGGTAAATAGGTACAAATGATGTCTTATTATGCATCCTTAAAATGAGAATATATATGGGAAGGCCACTTGTCTAACTCCTTCAGATCAGGAATAGAATGCAGGTGTATCTAGAGCAGAAGTTATAGGTTCCAAGGCATAAGGTAAAAGTTGCATTTGGTTAGAGTTGGCTTTAAAGTACAGAATATACAGTTTTGAATATACAACCCTGTGCAATAATGTAGATATAAATGTATATAGTAAAGAACAGTATATAATGAGTATATATGGAAACTAGAATTTGCCTTACTTTCCAGCTATTCCATATAAATTTAATTCCCTTTTGTGCCAACCTTATTTGAATTAGCATTTTGAAATAGTTTAGAATCATAGGTTTTAGTATGTGTTTTAAAATACACAACATAACATTTTCCATCTTAACCATTTCTAAATGCAGTTCAGTGGTGTTAAGTACATTCACATTGTTGTGCAGCCAGCCTCCAGAACTTCTTTCTATCTTGCACACTGAATATAATAATAGAATTTTAGTGTGTGGGTTCATCCAGGCCCTTCCTCCTCAGCCGAGGAAATCATGTCCCCTGGACTCCATTGCCATGCACCCAAGGTAGACAGGATGCAGGACATGTGTGGCACAGTTTCCTAGAGTCCAGTTTGCTCCAAGAATTGAGGGGACAAATATTTATTGAGCAATGTAAATGATATACTGAAAGTATTATATTCATACTTGGATGTAAATAAACTTGGATATAGGCAAATTGCAAGGTTTTTATTGTTTTTATAATGAAACTGGAGGCCCGGTGCATGAAAATTCATGCATAGGAGGGGCTTCTCTTAGCCTGGCCTGATCCCTCTCACAATCCGGGAGCCCTCAGGGGCAGGAGACAACCTGGCAATCGGGAAGGTGATGCCCCCATCACACCTCTGCTGTTGCCACTGCCGGCAGTGCAAGCCTCGGCCAGCCCTGGTTACCTGAACCTCGGGCAGCCCTGAGTGGCTGGGCAGCTGCCATCCGAGGTTTGCCTGCACCTGGAGCCCACCCTGGGCAGCTGGGCAGCTGACATTTGAGGCTTGCCTGTACCTCGGATCAGCCCTGGGCGGTTGGTCAGCCTCCATTCAAGACTTGCCTACACCTCTGGCCAGCTCTGGGCACCTGTGGGTCTGAGGGAATTGGGGGGCTCCAGAGGCAGCTGTACAGAGCAGCTGGACCCACCTAGGGGTAGGCCCGGCCATTTCATATGCGTGCTGCCCTGGCGGGGCTAAGGGGACTGGGCGCCGCCATCTTGTGGCTGTAGGTGCCGCCATCTTTGAGGGTATGACAGTCAATTAGCATATTCCCTCCTTATTGGTTGTAGGTACGGCCATCTTTGTGAGGGTGTGACAGTCAATTAGCATAGGATAGGATCATAGTCCGCCATGATCTCTCTTGGTTCATTCACTCTCTTCGTAGATGAATGTAAATAAAAGAGATACAAACATGGATCTACCGTAACTTTGTAAACTAAAGTAATAGGTGAATGTAAGTAGTTAGTGTTGATAATAATCTTCTATATATATAAAAGGCTAATATGCAAAGTGTTACCTCAGGAGTTCGACTGGGAGACCAGGAGTTCGATTGCTTGCTATGACATGCACTGACCACCAGGAGGTGGTGCAGAATGAAGGAAGGCCCTGGCCAGTGGCTGGCAGCCTGGGAAGGAAGGTCCCAGCTGGCAACTGGAAGGAAGGCGCTGGCTGGCAGCCGAAAGGCCCTGATTGGCCCTGATCACCAGCCAGGCCTAAGGACCCTACCCGTGCATGAGTTTCATGCACTGGGCTTCTAGTAAGACAATAATAGCTGGAACTGAGACTAGAAGAATATAGCCATCATCACATCTTTAAATAAAACTTTTTAGCTAGCATAGGGGTCAGAGACAGTTGTATTTTTGTGTTTGTGTGCGTGTGTATTTGTTTTAATATCACATCTATGAGTAACAGCTTATTTCATAACTATTATTTTGTTTGGATATGAAATAAATCTTTATATATAGCATTCTATTTGCCATGCTAATTAAACAAACTCAGCTCAGAGTTCATTTTAGGCAGTATAATGATTTTATAGCAGATCTTTATAAGTATTATTTAAATGTGATTTAATTCTTCCTCTATTAACATAATTTTAATGCAGCTTTTCTAAGTGCAAGCCACAATAAATGTATTTATTTTGCTGCCAAACTTTCCTGAAAGTGAAATATGATAGTGTTTAGGTTCATATATCACTGAATATGAATCTTTTGTAAGTATACCTGTTTTTGTTTGAAAGTTCTCTTGGAGGACTTTAAGTTTTGCAGCACTCTTTCTAAAAATATATGAAAAATGAGTCTCTAAATACGGTGAAACATATTTTGTAAGGCTTTTATTGGACAGTTGAGGACAGTTTTTCTTAGTGTAGACATTTAGGGAAAGTAAATATAGGCACTTAAAATACACATATCAGCCAACAAGAAAAAGACCAATGTTTTCACTATTGAAAGATACTCAACACATCCGGTCTTTTTATTTCAGATTTTAATAACTACATCTTTTTTCTGTTTGAGTTTTTGTTTTCTTTGTAAAAAATGAATGGATGAATGGAAGTGACTGCTGCCATATGAAAAACAATTCTGGTAAAACGTCATTTCTTTTAAGGTGCTCGCATTTGGCTGTTCATTGGTTTCATGTTGGCCTTTGGCTCTCTGATTGCATCCATGTGGATTCTCTTTGGTGGCTATGTTGCTAAAGGTAAGAGAGCAGCTTATATTTTACTTCAATGGGATACTGAAATTGAGCATTAAAGTTGGTTATTTTTTTCATTAGCTTTTTTCATTTAGCTAGGCCACCCACTAGCAATACGTTCATGCCTAGGAGCTCCCCTCTCCCTATCAGTATTTTGTTTTGTTTGGTAAGTTTCTAGGATCCTGGAAGGAATGGAACATAGCTCCAAGCTTTGCTATTCTTTGGTTTCCAAAACCTTAAGAGCAGAATATATATGTTCTCCAGCTACTTGGCAGGTTTTGATTTGCTGAGTAATATCCATGCAAAGCTCTAATACCCTAGAATTAGAATTTATTGAGCTAATAAATTTCTGATAATGACATCATTTCCTTTTAGATAGAAAAGTAAATTAACATTTCTTGTGCGTCTGTTACATGAGGCCAGTTTAAGGCAAGCTCAGATAAAGACCTGCTCTTAGATCCTTGGCTGAAATTTTGCCTGAGGGATATCAGAAAAATATGGAAAACCACTTAATGTTCCACATAAAATTGACTGTTTATTATAGTAAAAATACAATACTACTGATTTGTAGAAACTGGACTAGCAGAGAGATAATCTAACCCTTCTTTGAACAAAATGTGATTCTTGGACTAAAATCATTAGTTTCCTGAATTTTTATTAAAATCTTTTAAGTCTTACAGCTAAGGATGATAGGCATTTTTTAAAATATATTTTATTGAGTTTTTACAGAGAGGAAGGGAGAGGGATAGCAGTTAGAAACATTGATGAGAGAGAAACATCAATCAGCTGCCTCCTGCACACCTCCCACTGGGGATATGCCCACAACCAAGATATATGTTCTTGACTGGAATCGAACCTGGGACCCTTGAGTCCACAGACCAAAGCTCTATCCACTGAGCCAAACCGGTTAGGGCCGATAGGTAGTTTTAAATATTTATATCTTTTTTTTGTTTATATGTTTATTATTAAAATCACGTTGCCAAAAATGTAAAAAAAAACAAAAAACAGAAAAAGGAACTATAATAATCATACCGCTCTTAAATATTTTGGTTTGTTTTCTTTGGTCTCTTCTGTTTTTTTTTTTTATGTAGTTATAGTATAAATAAACTCTTGAAGCCTGCTTTTGCATGAAACGTAATATAGTAAGTAGTTCTCTTGCTTCTACAAAATCTTTGTCACCATCATATTAGAAAGAAAAATTACTTTATTTGAATTGCACAATACTTGTTCATTGTAGAAAACTGAAACTATAAAAGAGTTCAGAGAAGAATATAAAATTAATGATTATTCTTCTTTCCCAGATAAAACTATTAATATAGAGTTCCTTTTTATAGGAATGTGTTTATCTGAAAGAATTTTTTAAAAATGTATTTTTATTGATTTCAGAGAGGAAGGAAGAGGGAGAGAGGGATAGAAACATCCATGATGAGAGAGAATCATGGATTGGCTGCCTCCTGCAAGTCCTCCACTGGGGATCGAGCTCAACCCCGGGCATATGCCCTTGACCAGAATCAAACTTGAGATCTTTCAGTTTGCAGGCCAGCGCTCTATCCAGTGAGCCAAACTGGCTAGGGCTATCTCATAAAATTTTAGGATTTCTTTCCAAAAGGCTTTTGGAGCCAGGTTATGCTTTGATAATCATTAGTAGCAGATCTATAATTTTATAAAGTTGCCTTGCTACAGGATCTTTATGAGCCATTCTGTGTTGTTGTGTTTTTTTAAAAATTTTTTATTGATTTCAGAGAGGAAGGGAAAGGGAGAGAGAAATAGTAAAATCAATGATGAAAGAAAATCGATTGGCTGCTTCCTGCATGCCCCCTACAGGGGATTGAGCCCCCAACCCGGGCATATGCCCTGATCAGAAATCGAACTGGTGACCTTTTAGTTCCTGGGTCAACACTCAACCACTGAGCTACGCTGACTGGGCGTTCCTCAGCACATTAAACAGTGTCAAACATAGTGTGTAGTCAGTATTTGTTAAATGAATGAAGGGATCTGTCAACTACTACACCAGTACTAGACTCTGTCATGTGTTATGTCATTTCATACTCAAACCAACCATAGTTACCAGCAAAATCAATTATATTAGGAAAATCGATATGCACCAGATTATCAGAAACTAAAATGTTTTCTGATGATAAACCTCTAAATATTATAATTATTATTATTTTACATTATCGTTAGTATATTATTATTATTATTTTTACAGAAAAAGCTGTAGTATACCCTGGAATTGCTGTATTTTTCCAAAATGCCTTCATCTTTTTTGGGTAAGTTTGTTTTTCATTTTTCATCCTATCTTTTTAATACTTTATAATAGTTACTTTTATGTCATTTATATATTTAGTTGCTTTATTTACCCCATTCAGTGCCCCTTCATATTATTATAAAATATAAAAAATGAGATTTTTTTTAAAAAGAATAGTTTATTGACTTTTAGAGAGAGAGGAAAAGAGAGGCAGAGAGAGAGAGAAAAACAAAAAAAATCGATGCTCTTTCTACTGCCTTCTGGAGACTATGCCTGCAACACCCAGCATGTACCCTTTATCAAGAATTGAACCAGCAACTTGGTGCAAGTGATGGTGCCCAGCAATTGAGCCACACTGGCCAGGGCAAGAGAGATATTTTTAATACATGGGTTAGTTTGCTGCCAATCTTTGGAATCTACATTGATTTTTAAAATGGCTACCACCACCCTGCCGGGTAGTTCAGTTGGTAGGAGCATCATCGTGATATGCCAAGGTTGCGGGTTTGATTCCTGCTCAGAACTCATACAAGAATTAACCAATGAATGCATAAATAAGTGGAACAACAAATCAGTGTTTCTCTTCCTTTTTCCTTCTCCCTCTTCTTCTTCCCCTATCTCTCTCAAATCAATAAATAAAAATAATTTTTTTAAAGAGCAGAAAAATAAAGGGAAACCTGTTAAACAAGAATTAGAATGTTATTTACGATTCTTCTTTAAAAATGATTTTTAGAGAGAAGGGGAGAGAGAGAAAGAGCCATGTATGAGTGATATATTGAGCAGCTGCCTCCTGCATAGCCTCTACCGGGGATGAGGTCCGCAACTTGGGCACATGCCCTCACTGGGAATCGAACCAGCAACCTTTTGGTGCACAGGTCAACCTTCCAACCAACTGAGCCACACTGGTCAGGGCTGTAAATCCTTTTCTAACACATTCAGACAGAATAAATTCTCTGTTTCTGTGCTCCCTTAACATTTGGTATATATACTTCTCCCCTCCTCCCCAATACTTACCACACTGGATCATCAAGAATGTAAGCAGCTTGCCCTGGCTGGCATTGCTGTATGGTTAGAGCATAGGCTTGTGCACTGAAGGATCACTGGTTCAATTTCAGTCAAGGATACATACCTGGGTTGTAGGTTTGATCCCCTGCCTGGTTGGGGCATGTGCGGGAGGCAACCAATCAATATGTCTCTCTCACATTGATGTTTCTCTCCCCACTCCCTCTAAAAAAATCCTCTGGTGAGGATTTTTTTAAAAAAAGGAACAACTTGAAAGCAAGGACTATATCTTATTTATCTTTATACCCCTAGCATCTAACACCTAGTACCTTGATACTCAAAAAAGGTTTGTTGAGTTCTAGCCAGTTTTGCTCAGTGGATAGAGCATCGGCCTGTGGACGGAAGGGTCCCGGTTTCAATTCCTGTCAAAGGCACATGCCTAGGTTGTGGGCTCTATCCCCAGTAGGGGGCGTGCAGGAAGCAGCTGATCAATGATTCTCTCTCATCATTGATGTTTCTATCTCCCTCTCCCTTCCTCTCTGAAATCAATAAAAATAAATAAATAAGTAAATAAATAAATAAGGTTTGTTGAATGAATTTGATAAAAGTCAGGCATATAATGGTTACATACTAAGTCTAACTTCTTAAGAGTGACATATGTCCCCAACACTCAGAGTTAAGGATGTGGGACGCACAGCTGAGCACAGTGGAAGAATTTACTGCCTAAAGAGTGATCAGTTTCTGTTCTGATACAGCGCATGGTTTTTTGATACAGCTCATCAGTTCTTCTTTGATGCTAGTTTCCCGTGATTCTAAGTCTCACATATCTTCGCTTTTCTCAAACTTAACTAGTCATGTGATATGTCTCATTTTACTCACAGGGGACTGGTGTTTAAGTTTGGCCGCACTGAAGACTTGTGGCAGTGAAAACGTCTGACTTACTGTTCCTGTACGACAGCCCTGCATGGGTTTGTTCTATCGTGTTTGTTTTTTATTTTTACTACTCGCTCCCAATCTTTTGTAATGACCTTTTCTAAACTTATTTCTGAGTGTAGTCTCAGCTTACATTTGTGTGATACTAAAATCATGAGAACTCGCTATTTAAACAATAACAACAAAAATCTATTATGGTATGCATTTTGATTAACTTTCCAAATGTTACGGAAAAGTATTCCCTGTAAGTTTTGTTACATTTTATCATGGTATAATTGTAAAAATAAAAATAAATTAGAAAAGAAATTGTGGATACATCTTATATGAGTATTTGTCATAACTAAGATCCAAAATGCAATTAAGGTGCTCTTGAAGATAAGATGGGTTTATTTAAATGTGAGCTCTTCTGTGTCAAATATTAAGTGCAATACAAACATTTTCTTATTTTTAAAAACTGTTCCGTGGTCAGAATTCTTTCTCACCATACTTTGTGTGGGGTTTATTCAGTTTTGCCAAATTCTGGAAATGTTTCAGTGTGAGTAAGAAGCTATTAAAAGTCTCCCAAGGGGTGAGTGAGCATGTCGGGAGTAGCTCCTGATCCAGCCACCAGGCTCCTCAGAAGTGTCCCTTGTGGCCCTAGCTGATTTGGCTCAGTGGATAGAGCGTCGGCCAGTGGATTGTACGGTCCTGGGTTCGATTCCGGTCACGGGCACATGTCTGGGTTGTGGACACATTCCCCTGTAGGGGACATGCAGGAGGCAGCTGGGCAGTGATTCTCATCACTTGATGATTCTCTTTCTCTCCCTCTCCTTTCCTCTCTGAAATCAATAAAAAATATATACAGTGGTACCTCGAGATACGAGTTTAATTCGTTCCGTAACCTTGAGGTGTGGGAAATTGGTGGGTCCGTGTGCAGCCGGCCAATCCTCGCGATTACTCCTATCTCAAATGTTGCTCGTATTTCAAAGCAAAAATAGCTTGCTTGACTGCTCGTATCTCAAAAATCTCGTGTTAGGGCACTCGTATCTCGAGGTACCACTGTATATATTAAAACAAAGTATCCCTTCTGTGCCACTGATCCATGATCAGCTGTGCCACCTGGTTCTGGTGGGACACACAGTCAGTCACTGCACAGCTACCATTGAAGGAAAGAAGGAAAGAATAGGGATTTGACACTGTACTCAGGTAACAAATTTTGTTGGTGGTGATTCAGTTTCATAATATATTGGATTCCATGTTTCATTGTATCTGCAGTGAAACACTATACTCAAAATAGACCAGCCAGGTCAATTATAATTACAAACATTAACTACTGGGAGTGCTCATAGTCTCTTTCTCTTTGGAACCCTACTATCCCTTCCCTCTCGTCCCCTCCCCCCGCCCCAGGCTCCCCACTTTAGCCAAGTGGGGTTTTTTTAAAGGAGCTAGTTAATTATGGGTACATGTTCTTCAGAACTACAGCTTGAAATGTTTCCTGTCATAAAACTTGCTACAATTAGCCTTCATTAAACACAAAATATCTCTCAGATGATTTAAACCTTTTCAGCCATAGTTTCCTCCCTGTAAGTATGTTTTGAATAAGGCCCGGTCAAAGAAGTAACTGTATTGCTATCCTCCCACAGCAAATCAGCCATGGTGAGTTTCAGGTCCACAGGCGGTGAGAAGTGGAGGGGATATTAGAGGTTGAAAGTCCACTTTCTGTTTTCACAGATGAGAGAACTCAGACCATGCACATTTAAATGATTTCCTCAAGGTTATGGACTAGTGTTTTAAAGTTGAGGCAGAGCACCTCCACAGCCAACCATGATGTCTTACCTCACCGTTAATTCAGAATGTGCTCGGGAATAAGAACTGCTGTACGCTGAAAACTGCTGGAATAAAATCATAATGACTGCAAGGACTCAATTTAAGTGAGTTCATTCCCCCTATTTTATTTTTATCATCTGCTCTGCTGATGTAGACAAGAGTTAATTGGGTAGCATACTTTATTAAGCATGAAAAAGAATCTACGAATTGTCAAGAAGTTTAACCCAAACCTTAATGACGTGCCTGCATCCAAGAAAATATTGGTAGCACCATTTTTAATGAAACCAAACATGTATTGAAAATTGTTATGAAATGGCCATTTGAACAAGTTTTTAGTCTTTTATTGGTAATATCTATTTCTGACCTTGTTTCATGGTACATAGGGAGACTGCAGTAACGAGAGTTTGTCACACACACACAATGTGAAAGGAACAGGCCTTGTTTTCCTTGGATGCTTTTGCTTAAAATCCAACAGCCAAATGAGGAAACTGTAAAAGCAAAGCAAACATTTTTTGTTACAGACGAACCCTTCCCCTCTTCAAATGTGTACACATACTGATTCTGCCTTGATCTTTTGAAATTTATATTGACCGAAATGTCTCATCACAGAGGTTCTGGCGTAAAGTCTGAATTGGAAGAGCCCCTAGACAGATCTCATTTCGTATAGCTCCTTACATGGATCATTCCAAATATAACTCTGGTGGCTTTTTAATACCTCCGGTAGCCCTGCACTCACTACCATTTAAAGGAGCTGATTCCGTTTTGCACACAGTTCAAATAGTTAACAATTTACACCGCATTACTTACAGGGCCCAGGTACATTTCTTAGAGAAGCATAGGAAATAATCTTTTTTTTCCTCTCTTAACAACAGCTTCTTAGTATTTGAAGATAGTTCTTAGGTCTCCTTTGGGTCTTTTGCAAGCTGACTCCATCCTGAATTCTCTGGTTGTGCCTGACAATATCACTACTCACTGAGGCGCTTGGATCACAGAACCCTAGAATTGGAACTCAGAGTAGCTAACCTGTGGGGTGTTCTCTATGGATCAGAGGGCTAACATTCACACCCATTATCTCCTTTGAATCCTTACAACAACCTAGTGAGACATTATTATTATCATCTCCATTTCAGAGATGGGGAGGCTCTAAGAGATCACAGAGTTAGAGGTGGCAGATCTGTCTGCATCCAGAATGTGGAATTTGATCCCATTCTACCAATGAGGAAACAGTTTCAGAGAAGCAAGGAAATTTGCCTGAAGGCACCAACTTGCCAGGTGTGAGCTAGGACTAGAATTCAGATGTGCTTCTGCTAAAAGGGTGAGAACACATGCAGGGCCTGGGAAGAGACTGGCTGTTGGGAAGAGCCAAGAGCCAGTGACTAGAGAGAAGCAGACGCAGGATGAGGCAGGTTACACACAGCAATGTGGATGGCTCTCGGAATAATGCCGAGTAAAAGGAGCCAGCTGAAGAAGAACATGTGTCCTATGGTTGGTTCCATTTCTGTAAATTTATAGAAAATGCAAACTAGTCTATGGTGACAGGGAGCAGGTCAGTGGATGTGGGGTGGGGTAGGAAGGGAGTCATTCCAAGGAGATAGGAAGAATGTTTGGTGGTGATGGGTATGTTCGTTATCTTGATTGCAGTCAGCGGTTCTCAACCTGTGGGTCGAACGGCCCTTTCACAGGGGTAGCCTAAGACCATCGGAAAATGCAGATATTTACATCACGATGCATAACAGTAGCAAAATTTCATGGTTGGGGGTCACCACCACATGAGGAACTGTATGCAAGGGTCGAGGCCTTAGGAAGGTTGAGAACCACTGATTGTGGTGATGGTTTTCACAGGTGTAGAGTACATTTAAAAGTATCAAACTGTAGGCTTTAAATACGAGAGGTTCATTGCCAGTTTCAAAGCTGTTAGAAAAGAAGGAAGGAGGAGAGAAGAGGCAGGTCCTCTGTCTTGCCGCTATGGAGACAGGTGTCAAGGCCCAGACTAACGCTGATTCTCTGACCCGTTAGTGAGCAGTGGGTCGGCAATTGGATGGAGAAAGGATTGGCCTGGGACTCTGAAGGCCTGGTTCCTGGTCTTGTCTCTGCCACTCCTTCCAAAGTATGATTCTGGCCACTAGCCTGACCTCCATCAGCCCCCCTTTCCGTTTGTCACAGGCGATACTGATCCCTGCTTCCCCAACCTCAGCTTCGAATGGAAGATTACCCAAGGCAACATACATCAGAGTGCTTTGTGAACTCAGTGTAGGTCAAAGGGAGGAGGGCGGGGTGACAGTGTGTGGCCCCAGTTATGATAACTGCTACAATGTAATGCAGCAGGTGACTTGTTTGAGCTTTGTGCCCCCTGGCTAAATGACCCCAGATTCTGTACTAAGTTTCCTTGTGTCCACCAGCTATAATTTATCAGGAGTTGTTTTAGATGCAGCTCTGCCACTCGATCACTGTGGGAACTTGGTCAGGCCTGGCTCTACTCTGAGCATCTGTCAAATGAGGGTATTAGACTTGCTGGTCCCTGTGGTCCTCCTGGCGCTTGCACTGAGGATAATGTCACCTTCACGTCAAACTATTGCCCACATTGACAGCTGCAGGTGGCCAGAGACAGTCCTCTCCTCCCTGGCCCTCACTGACTCTGCAGCATCAGGGAACCTTTACCACATCGTGGCTTTGCTCCTCCTTCCTTACTCTTTATTTTCATTTGTTTTTATTTTACTCTCATAAATACCACACTAACATATGCCCCCATATCTTTTTCAGTTCATTCACTCAACATCTATGACATTAAGAGGTTAAAAAAAAAACTTACCTCCCAGAAAGCTTGGTCATCAAAATATTTAGCCACATGAGGTGCTTTCCATATTTTGAGGTTTAAGATGAGACCTGTTTAAATTCATTTAAAAAATGTGGCACATTTAGAGCACAGCATTTGTTGCCTCAAAATATCATATGTCAACGATAGCATCTCAACAGAAATCCTTTTTTTTCCCCTCCCACAACGAGGAGACAGACAAATGGAAGCACAGTTCTTCCTGGGCCTGCGCAATTAATCCTAGAGACATCTTTTAACAGGAACTGGCAAGAGCAATTATTCTCAAAGATTTCGATTACTCCAGAGGTGTGCGAAAACCATGGGTCTGACACGCTTCCTGAGATGGACTAGAACGGCCGTGCCCCCACGTGAAAGCTAATCCATTTGAAACGCAAGAGCTACCATGGAGAGCAGCTCAAACCAAGTCGGCACCTCGTAGGTCCAATACTCTAAACTCCCAGCAACCTCAGCTCACGGTTCCATGTGTGCAGTTAGGAAAGTAATTTATAACCAGTTGCTTTTGGCCCTGTTGTTTTCACCTGTCTAGGATCTGCCCAGAGAGCTCGGCCCTGTGCATCTGCCACTGAGTAAAACCTGCCCAATTTCCCAGAATCCACCAAGCGAGCGCTTCCCTTTCACAGGAAGCAGGGACATGCCATTCATAGATTTACCTGTGTGTTTTTAATGCTGATGAGTCTCAGCGTATTCAATAGTAAGATTAACAAGAGTAATCACATGCATAGTCATATTTCCCTGTTGTTGTGCATGCCTTTACCTGATATGGGCAGGTCAGGCACAATTAGCACGTCTCGTTTTGCTATAATTACTCAGAAATGAGCTCTATCACCGACATGAATTTTCCAGATAGCTGAGGCTTATTCCTCACTAATGAAAATCCATCTAAACACATAAATCCATATTGCATTTCCTTGTCATCACTGAATACATTTAGATTCTTAAAAAAGCCAGAACTGTTGCTGGGAACATCCACGTATGAATTGCTATAGAACACAGGTAGAGAGTGTTAAGGGTTGTTGGCCTGCTCTCTGGCAGCCCAGGCTTTTTGTGTTCTTGTGTCTGATGTTAAGAATTTCTTGTCTGCCGAGACCGGTTTGGCTCAATGGATAGAGCGTTGGCTTGCGGACTGAAAGGTCCCAGGTTCGATTCCGATTGGGGGCATGTACCTTGCTTGCGGGCACATCTCCACTGTGGGGCGTGCAGGAGGCGGTTGATCGATGTCTCTCTCTCTCATCGATGTTTCTGACTTTCTATCTCTCTCCCTTCTTCTCTGTAAAAAATCAATAAAATATTTAAAAAAAAAGAAAAGAATTTCTTGTCCCCTGTGAGGCTCTGCTTTCACTCCTAACATACTAGTTTGCCTTACCTTGAGGAACCTACCCCTCTTCTAATCTATTTCTAATCTTCCTGAGTCGGAAACCCAACAGCCATACCTGATGGGGTTGTACCTTAAATAGCATAGACCAGGGGTTGGCAAACTGCGGCTGGTGAGCTACGGTTTACCACTCTGTTGAGTAATGTGATTGCCAACCACTGACCTAGATTCTCGATTCCAGGCTGTTGTTGTTCCTTGTGATTAAGGAACTGTAATTACAGGCTGTTGTTCCTTGTGATTAAGCCCCTAACCCAGTGGTTGGCAAACTCACTAGTCAACAGAGTGGCAAACCGAGGCTCGTGAGCCGCTGTTTGCCGACCACCGGCATAGACAGATTCCAAGTAATGGGGTCTCTTGACAGGTGAAATGCTGGCTTTCAGAGGGCTGTCAGTGCTAGTTTGGTTGCTTGGGGTCCATTTTCCTCTTCTGTTGTCCGAGTTGTGTGGTTTTTTTATAAAATATATATATATTTTATTGATTTTTTTACAGAGAGGAAGGGAGAGAGGGATAGAGAGTTAGAAACATCGATGAGAGAGAAATATCCATCAGCCGCCTCCTGCACACCTCCTACTGGGGATGTGCCCGCAACCAAGGTACATGCCCCTGACCGGAACCGAACCTGGGACCCTTCAGTCCACAGGCTGACGCTCTATCTGCTGAGCCAAACCGGCTTTGGCTGTCCGGGTTCTTTTTAAACAGTTCCCTTGTGTCCAAAGCCACATGTAAGGAGGAAAGCTCATCGGTTGTAACTCTTGGAGAAATAATCTCGGTGTCTTTTCTGCTTCCCTTTCTGAACTCCATTAGAGCAACACCCCGGCCCCAGCGTCCTTTACAAGTCGGTGAGTCCGCGTCGCTTGGGTGACATCGGTGAACGTGGGAGAGCCCAGATGTAGGGTCGTCAGATAAAATACAGAATGCTCAGCTCATGTGAATTCAAAATAATGGGCACCTTACACTTTCATTTGCTAAATAGGACCGCTCTACCCAGAACAGAATGTAAACTTATGGATGAAAGCATTTTTCTCATCTGTATTTAATTAATCACCCCAGACTCAAGAGCTGAGGCCAGATGGCACATTAAGGTAATGCGAGACCATTTTACTCTCTAAAACCACCCGGGTAGCTCCAGAAAGTCCCTCCAACCATGCTTCAGAGCTGAAAGGAAGCCAAAAGCCTCATTACCATAATCCTCCCATTATCCCGAGAAGCCAGCCCGGCGCAGAGAAGGGAAGTAATGTGCCCAGCACCACACAATTCATGCGTGTCTGCTTAGGCGACTTGGTCTCCTGTCTGGCACCCACTCGCTGCAGTAGGTGGGTGTCTAACCCATAAACGCTGTTCTTGTACTGAGTCAAAGGCAATGTTTCTGAACAGAATGCGTATGTTCACCTAGCATATACGTAAGATTGGCAAATTGGCAACTCTCCCGGATTCTTGGCTGGTCTATCATATGCAGAAGCAAAAGCATCTTCAGTCCTCTGTTTAAAGACCCCCAGTAGCTCCCCACCTCTCAGAGTGACCTGACTCCTTGCTACCACTCTGTCCTCAACCCCGGCCCCTCTCCCCCTCACTCTATCCACATCAGCGACACTGACTTCCTTGCTGTTCCCAAACACACAAACATGTTCCTGCCTCAGGGCCTTTGCACATGCTGTTCCTTCTATTAGAATGCTCTTCTCCCAAATAAGCACGTTGTATGTCTCCCTCCTCTCCATTCAGGTCTCTGCTCAGAGATTTATAGCTAGGCCTTCCCTTACCACCCTTGCAAAAGAGCAGACTCCCCTCACACTGACTAGTCCCCCCTCCCCCACCACTCTGATTTATTTATCTTCATAGCACTTACCACCACCTTGCATAGTATGCGTTTGTTTGCCTATTTATTGCCGACTAGAATGTCAGCTCCAGGAGATCAGGGCATTTGTTTTATTCACTGCTTTGTCCCTCGTGCGTAAGAATAGTGCCAGGCTCATAGCAGATACTGAATAAATATTTGCTGAACCACTAATATTATGGATGTCCTCAAGTAAGCATTTTGGCATAAGGATTTCCTTGGCCTTCTGCACAAAATTGGGTGCAATCCCCAGTCCTGGCTCGAAGAGGCTGCAATCCACTCTTCCTTCCCCCAGCCCTCGGAGTTCACACCTGTTGCAGGTGCCTCTGAGGGCCTTTCCAGTTCTGAACTGGTGTGATTGTGTTTGTGTGTCTTTTCATAATTTGGCTGGAGCCCAGGGAACAGGATGGGCTTGTGCGCATCCAGCCACGGGGCAGGTGCACTCTGAACCCGGGGCCGGGGCCGTGGTGGGAGGGCGGCACACACTGACCTGTCAGGAGACCAGACGCTAGACCCATCGCTATGAACAGGCTGAATGCCCCGGTGTCGGAGAGCGCCTGGAAGGCAATCCTGGAAATGACAAAGCAAAGATGGTCACGTTCAGGTGTCAGGCTGCATGGGGACAGAAAACACAGTTTGCGTGAGGAGTGACCCTGACAGGAAGGGTCCTCTTCCTGGTGGTATATTCCCCTAGCGTTTTCCTGCAAAGCCACGCAGACATGGAGGACGGCGATTCCAAGAACCTCTTGGGCATACTTCAATCCTCAGACCCCTGGATAACGAACTAGGCCAGGAGCTAGAAAGACCAGGTTCAAGACCCAGTTCTGCCACCAGCTGTGTGGCCCTGGAAAAGTCACTCACCCTCTCTGAGCCCCGGGTTCCGCATTAGGACCATTATTTCTATCAAGTCAAAGCGGGGTACGGTTTGGCTATCAGACCCACCTCCCCTGACCCCCCCTCTTGAACATGCTTCCCTGTTCGTTGTCCTTCAAGGCAACCCCAGGACTTCACTTCAAACAATTAAATGGCCCTGAGAGGACATTGACATGACCTTGCAGCAGAAATAAAGGGAACAGTGCTAAACTGGACTGTATTCAAGTTAAGAACGGTTCGTCAAAGACACCATTAAGAAGGCGAAAGATAACCCACAAAATGGAAGAAGGGAGTCAAAGTACCTCTGATAAAGGATCTCTCTCCAGAACAGATCAAGAATTCCTAAAAATCATTAAGGAAAAGACAAAACCATACCATAGACAGTGGGCAAAAGAACTTGAATAGACATTTCAAAAGAAAAAATGTCCCAAAAGCATAGGAAAAGTGCTCCACTTCATCATCAGGGAAATTAAATCCAAACAATACGTTGGATGGCTGCATGGCTAACAGACGAAAGAAGGAAACCATGGAGTGTTAGAGAATATATGGGGGAAGGGAACTCTCGCGTGTATAGATTGGTGCGCATCACCAGGGAAAACTGGCGGAGTCCAATAAAATGGACGTAGGCAAGCTGTATGATCCAGCAATCCCACTCTCAGCATATTTTCGCTTGAAGTGCATCCATAAGTTCCCCAAAACATTAGAACGTTGATAGCAGTGATACTAGACTGTTCCTAATAGCTCCAAACTAGTAACTGCCTGAATGGTCATCAATAACGGATCAATGAATTGTGCTGTATTCACACAATGGAACACTCGTGTTAACTGCTTTCCTGGGCTCTGTAATTTGTCTGCTTGGTACTCATTTATCACAGGGCCACACTAATGGGCCCGGCTGTTTACCCCCCACCCCTCTCTCTCTCTCTTGCAAGTCAGCTTTTGTGGGAATGCAAAACTCATATTACAAACCCCCAACCACAAACTCTAACGCGTGTTTTCACTTCCTGCCCCACAGGGGAGGTCCCCACCGCTATACTCCCACAGGCCCAGTCTCAGTTCCCCGTCCTGGTCTCGCGGGACATGGGTGGTATGCCGTGCCTCTCATTTTGAGGGGTACTGTAACATTCCATTGACCTCTTCATGTTGTCACTCATCACCTTTATAAATTAAACCCAAACACAGTTCAACACTAGACCCCAATGAAAATGTACAATCGACAGAGATACTCAGCAATACAGTATGGGTGAATTTCACAAAACAATGTTGAGTAAAGGAAGCCAGGCAGCCGAAACCGGTTTGGCTCAGTGGATAGAGTGTTGGCCTGCAGACTGAAGGGTCCCGGGTTCAATTCCGGTCAAGGGCATGTATCTTGGTTGCAGGCACATCTCCATTGGGGAGCGTGCAGGAGGCGGCTGATTGATGTCTCTCTCTCATCGATGTTTCTGGCTCTCTATCCCTTCTCCCTTCCTCTCTGTAAAAAATCAATAAAATATATTAAAAAAAAAAAAAAAGGAAGCCAGACACACAAGGACACAGACTTCCAGTATGACTCCATGTGTATAAAGAACGAAAGCAGGCAAAACCGATCAATGCTGTTAGAAGTTAGACTAGTGGTTACCCTGGGTGCCTGTTACATGGACGGATCAGCACATTGATCAAGAGACACCCTGATGATATTTGCACTTTTCTGGAAGTGGCCTGCACTATAAAAATAGTTTGCTTGTTTTTTAAGTAATAGTAAGTGCCAGAATAGAAGCTAAATCCAAATCTGACTGCCAACCCATAATTCACTCTGTCCTGATGCCATCTGAAAGCAAAGGGATGAAGCAGGAATCATCATACGACAGTCCCCACACAGATCCCCTGTGCCAGACCCTCAGCTCGATGCCTTTCCAACTGATTTCACATGATCCTGTGACAGGTATTTCACAAACGGGGAGGTCCAGGTTAGGAGAGTGAACCAAGCGTTCCAATGTCACAGGCTTGGAGTGGATGGCTCTTGGGACTCAAATCAGGCAGGTCTGTCTACCCACCACGGCTGGCCAGATCTGTCTCACCTTCAGCATTTGAGGGTTCCTTTTACAAATTTGGGCATTCTGACGTTCCAGAAATAGTTTTTAAAAATATTTTCCTTTAAATAGACTTCTTTTGGTTACATTTAAATAGACATATTTAAAATAAAACTTTGTGTCAGTAAAGTGGAAGAGAAATGAGAGGCAACTATCAAAAAAATACAATGAAAACAAAACGTAGCTAGAATCGCTCCAAGACCTGGCAGCCTGGCAAGTCTCTCGGCCTGAGACCTCCTCTGCTGTCGTTCAAACTGAAGGTCATCGTGTGAGCGCGTGTCTGCAGCGTGCAGAGACTCCTTGAACCAGTAGAGACTTTCTCCCTGATCCAATCCAAGGTCTGAACGAGAATTGAGAAAGAGCCAGTGCACTCTGTGATTCCATGTGTCTTCACACCTCCCGAAATCCTACATTTTGTGAAAATCTCTCCGACCCGGCTTGGAGCACTGCCTCTGACTCATTCACATCCACGCACCTGAATTGGAAATTGGCAAATACAGTGGTGCCTCGAGATTCGAGTTTAATTCGTTCCGTAACCTTGAGGCGTGGGAAACTATGAGACGCTCGAGTCGAGGTAAACTGGTGGGTCGTGTGCAGCCGGCCGATCACCGCGATTACTCCTATCTCAAATGTTGCTCGTATTTCAAAGCAAAAATTGCTCGCTCGACGGCTCGTATCTCAAAAATCTTGTATGTTAGGGCACTCGTATCTCGAGGTACCACTGTACTGTTTGTGGGATGAATGAAGGTCCACTGGCTTGGCCAATGACACCACACGAACACAGTAGCTGATCCCCATTTCGTCTGAGGCATTCTTGCCTGCCGGCTCAGTGCTTTCTCCATCTTTTAACATATACAGATGCCCCTCCTGTGGGAGCAATGGCATCCATATCACAAGGAAAGGAGCCATGGTTGGTATTTTCTCCACACCAAGCACCGCCCTGAGCCCTTTAATTACTATACGTTGCTGAATCCGCAGATGTAGGTCTTATTATCCCATTTCACAGACAGAGAACTGAATCTTAAGGAGAGTGTGAGTACCATGCCTAAGGTCACACGACTGGTAAATGTGACCTCCGTCTGTCCCTGAAGCCTGTGCCCTATACTTCCAGCAGAACAAAGACCTCCTACGAGGTCCATGCTGCCGAAACCAGTTTGGCTCAGTGGATAGAGCTTCGGCCTGCAGACTGAAAGGTCCCAGGTTCGATTCTGGTCAAGGGCACGTACCTTGATTGCAGACACATCCCCATTGGGGGTTGTGCAGGAGGCGGCTGATCGATATCTCCCTCTCATCAATGTTTCTAGCTCTCTATCTCTCTCCCTTCTTCTCTGTAAAAAAAAAATCAATAAAATACATATATATATAAAAAGAGGTCCACGCTGTCACTGTGCCCTTCCCTCTGCCGGGTTCCTGCAGAGAGAAAGGACAGCTTCTTGGTCCTTCGCTGTCCCGTCCGGGTGAGAGCTGACTTGCAGAGTGTGCTGGAGGCAGGCCACACCGGCTCTGGGCCCTTGTTCTCATCTCTGCCAACCCCATGGTCAGTGATGTCCCTTGATGGCAGCCACGGTGGGAGTATTAGCACCAGAGAAATCAGCAAATGCACTGTTGGGATTTTGTTTTCTTTGGGGAGTGTGTTGTTTGTCCTTCACTGGAATGCCATTGGTTGACTTTTTTTTTTTTTTCCTTTTTTCTCTAGGCCAGTAATACTCAAACTTATGTGAGAATCACCGGGAAGATTTGTTGAAACACAGACTTCTGAGCCCTACCTTCAGACTCCTAATTGAGCAGATCTGGGTGGGCTAAAATTTGCATTTCTTTTAAAAAAATATATATTTTATTGATTTTAGAGAGGAAGGGAGAGGGAGAGAGAGAGAGAGAGATAAATATCAATATGAGAGAAAATCATTAATCGGTTGCCTCCTGCACATCCTCTGCTGGGGATCAACCCCGAAATCCAGGCATGTGCCCTTGACCGGAATCAAACCCAGGACCCTTCAGTCCCCAGGCTGACGCTTTATCCACTGAGCCAAATCAGCTAGGTCTCATTTTATTTTATTTTATTTTTCAATCACAGCTTACATTCAAAATTACTTTGTATTAGTTTCAGGTTTATAGCATAGTGGTTGGACAATCACATACTGTACTTTGCAAATTGAGCGCCCTGGTATTAGAATTTGCATTTCTAACCAATGCCCGGTGATGTTGATGTTGAGAGCCACTGCTCTAGGAGAGCCATGGAGTCACAGACTTTGGGTCTAGCAGGACAAAGGGTCCAGATGTTCCAGATTAGTAGCCTGGAATTTGGCCCACACAACTTTTCTAACGGTTCTGGATCTTTCGCCAATGCTGAGGAGAGGGCCTGCCATTTTCCTACCTTCACTTATTTAATCCCGTAAACTATGTCCTGGCCTCAGGCAGCCTCCAACAGTCCTATGTGGGGAGGTATGACCAGTATCTTCACTTAAAACCAGGGACCAGCGCTCAGAGAAGTTAGGAGCAGGCCCCGCTTGTAAGAGGCCACGACCAGTCTGACTCCACGGCACACGCCTCAGGAGACCGACATCATCGCAGGTTGAAACAGGGACTCGCTCAACCGGCGTGGGCCTGGTTGCCCTGCTCTGTCTGTTTTGGGGGAGCCTCGGGGCTATCGCCTTTGCCTGGCTCCTAAGCTGCCCGCTTTGGGAAGAAGAAGTGACCTAAAGAGGTGATGATTTCACACCGGTCAGAGGCTGGGAAGAATTTCTGGATAAAATGGCCAACAAATACTCACTGAGGCCTGTGAGCGCCTGACCCTGAGCACATGCACAACAGCTAAGGGGTCTGGGCACCCTGCTTCCTGAGTTAGGTGGGGGTGTTCGGGGAATAAGCCACGTGACTCACATGGGATCCTTGGTCCAGCTTGTCAGATAGGCCATCAGCCCGATGTAGGTGATCCCTCCGAGCAGACCTGGCAGGCCGAAGGTGTAGTGCACGCCGCAAGTGTCGTGGATCCCCAGCACGCGGTTAAAACACACCTGCGGACAAACGCCATTATCAGTAGATCTGCATGTGAGACTGACATTCCCTCTCACCCTTTCACCAGGATCACCCACAGGGGTGGCTTTATGGCTCACGTAAGAAGCACTGCTCAGACGTGCCGAGTGCCCACATACCCGGGGAGCCTGGTAAAGCACAGCGTTGGGTTTAGAAGGCCTGGGCCTGTGATTCAGCATTGCTAGCAAAGTCCCAGGGAACGCTGGCCACTGACCGCCCTCGGAGAAGCAAGGACCTGACGCAGGCACTGCTCACATTTTGGGTTTCCATTCTGTGTTGGGAGTGTGCAGGCCCGTGCACTGCAGGATGCTGAGCTGCATCCTCGGCAGGTACCCGTTAGATGCCAGTAGCTCCCCCAACCCCGTGTGTCAACCGGAAATGTCTCCAGAGACCGTCACATGTCCCTGGGAGGAGATTAAAGACCTACTGGTCTAGCCCAAACCTAACTGCCATCCAAAGACAAATGGCTGATGGGAATAAAAGTCAGAAGAAAAGGATGTGGCCACAGCGTGAGATGCCCATTCACCGCTCCTCCACCTCCCCGCTGAGCCTCCCAGAGGCCCTCCGCCAACAGATAGGCTCCAAAAGAGAATTCGTTCAGGCTGCTTCCCTCCTTAGGTTCCCCACTGTCTTCAGAATAAAACCCAGACTCCTCAACTAGCTCAGGAGCTACACCTGAGCACCCGCCACCTCTCAAGACTCTGATGCCACCACACCCCCAGGTGAACCCGAAACTTCCGTCAAGAGAACATCTTCCTGTGTCCCGGCTGGGCCATCGGCTCTCCTCACTGTGGAGCCTCTGAATACCTGCTCCTGTGCCTGCAATACATTTCCCACTTCGTTGTCTGGCTAATAGTTATTGTCCATGCTTAGCAGAGACACCCTCTGCTCTGAGAAGCATTTCCTGACTCGTCTCCGGCTGGCTTAGAGGCCCTGGGGAGGTCATCACACAGAGTTGTGCTCATTTGTCCCTTCTCCTCACGGCACTGTAGCGTGGGAAGCAGGATAAGTGGTAAGACATATGTGATGAGCCAGTGAATAAGTGAATGAGTGAATGAGTGAATGAGCGAGTGAGTGACTCATCCTCGAATTGTTCCCCCAGTGATAGAGTCAAGGAAACGGAAGCACAGATAAAGCGATGGACTCTAAGACTGATGATAATTTGTGCATTTTAAAATATGGTTTTAAAATCTGATTTCTAGAGAGAAAGGAAGAGAGAAGAACAGAGAGAAACATGGATGTGAAATGAACATCATCAGTCCTTTGCCTCTTGCAGGCCCCCTCCTGGGCTCTGACCAGGAATTGTACCATGGACTCCTGGGTTTCTGGCTGATGCTCAACTACTCAGCCACATCTGCTGAACAACGTATGCGTTTTTGTTTTTGTTTTGTTTTTTGTTTTTGCTGTGTACTTCCTCCTTTCATCACAGGGCCTCAAAGCCAGAGGAGATAAAAGACATCTGTTCCCATTCCAAAGATGAGAATCAGGCTGCTCAAATTAAACGATTGGAAATTTCTTCCTTATCTGGAGTCGAAACTGCCTCTCTGAATATCCACTGTCAGTCAATTTCAGCTTCCCATGCCACCCAAAAGTATTTATTCTTTTATTCTCCACCACGCCTTCCAAAGCCACGAAGATTTGTGGTCTCTAAATATTTCCTTTAGAAGTGTCAGTAACCAATGGGCTATAATGAAGAATTCTGGCATTCTCTGTTCCCGTTGAATTTTGAAGGGATAAAAACCCGTCCACTTAGAAGAACTAACCCATCAGAAGTGGGCATGGCCTCAGTGACCAGCCAGCATCTTTCTTCCAGGTGCTGCCCTTCCCACCGCCATTCTCCCGGTTCATGGGCAGCCGCCATGTGTGTACAGCGTGCCCCACCCCCACCCCCACCCGGCCACAGATGGGCAGGGGATCCAAGTTAGACCGATGAGCACCTTCTTCAAAGAACTTGGAATTAGGGCCAAGAGAAGTCACCCAGCTGCTTTCTTGAAAAGCGATACTGCACTCCACCATGGGGAGGAGCAGTGGGAGAACAGAAAGGAGGTCTGCAGAGTGAGAATAAAGTAGAAATTCGGGAAAAACAAAGAAAAGAGATGGGGGACGTCTTGGGCTCCCCCAAACACTCCCATGCCCGATGCCAGCCATTCCCGGGCTCCCAGGAGCATTTCTGTCCTTGGGTCCCACGACATCCCGGGTCCTTATAAAAAATCCCCCCTTATGTCTGAGCAAGCTTGAATGGGCTCTGCTCCTTGTCCCCAGATCCTAACACATCCACCATCCGGCCTGGGTGGGTCCTTCAGCCCACGCTTTGAAGCTGCACTGAGAGGGTGCCCACACCTGTCTGGTACAGCCTCTGGCACCACACGATGGTCCACCATGGTCACAGGGTCCTGCTGGTCCCGGACAGAGCAGCGGGCGTTAGTGGCCCAGCTCCTTACCGGCAGGCATTTGGCTCCTCCGATGGAGATCAGCCCGGCCGCGAGGCCCAGCACCATGGCCAGCCAGGGTGAAGGAATCAGGTGACACGAGGCACCCACAGCCACGCCTCCCGCCAGCACTGCATTGTGGATATGAGTCTGCGAAGAAAGAGCTTGTGGGTGAATGAAGTGAGGCACAGAGAGGGCAGCACCTGCCCCAAAGTTCCAGGGAGTCAGGCACTACTGCAAGGTCCCCCTGCTCCAGTGGCCCGGAAACCATCCACTCCCCAAGTGAAACTACAGTGACTTGACCAATGGTCTCCTCTCACCCCACTTCTCAGGCTCAGGGAACGGTCACCTGACTGGGCGGCATTTAGGGAATCAGCCTGAAAGTCTAGTTTCTCAGCATTCAGCCACCCTCACACCCATCAGTGACGTGTCCTTGGGCACTTAGCAGCTCAGTGTTTCACCTTTTCTACCAGGTAGTGGGGTTTGGATTGTATCTGCTTAATGCAGATTACTGGAAGAAATAAATGAGTTATCACATGTAAAAAAAACAAAAACAAAAAACCCTTAGCCCAGTGCCTGGCGTAGAACAGGAGTAAATGCCCAATAAATACAAGCCATTATAGTTTTTATTATTATTTTTATCATTAGCGTTTGCTACTTGGTGCCTATGAACCCATGAGCCGAATCCCAGATCCCATCTCTGCTCTGTCCTTCATTCCCCTGGACTGGGCCTTGCCCCCCCCCCCCACCACCACTCCCCCTCCTTCTCTCACCAGGTCCAGGAGCTCTGGGCCCTCCAACCAGCTTCTGGGCTTCCCTGACCTGTTGGTCAAACATGCCTCCCGGATGACCCTACCTTGTCTGGCCCTTGACTGCCTGTCACCATGGAGCTCACCTGCCTCCCCCTGTTACTGTTACCCTGTCACCCAAGGCCACTTCTCCCCACTCTAGGCCCCACTGCCTGTCTGGATTTTCCCCACCACCTCTGGCTGGCTGACTCCATGCCCTGAGCATCATGGGAACTTGCTTTGTCTTTAGCTCTCCACTCTCACCATCTCCCCCACCCAAAACTCACACGGTCTCCCGGCTCCATAGACAATACCATCTAATGTTTGCCCAGAACTTATTCCACATGAAGCACGTGTTACATATAAAGTTTAAGTGGCTTCACCAAGGCCATGCGGCTAGGTAAACCAACTTCTTTACTTTATTCTTATTCTAATCTAGTCTCTCTCCTCCCCCTCTCCTGCCACCCCCCACTAACTAGCTCCTGGCGGCTGGCTTTAATAACTAGCAGGAAGGAGGTTCAGACCTGGGTCTGTTTGATGCCAATGCTGCTGGACTAAATCACTGCCCCTAGTAAGCCTGGCAGCACTGCGCAGTCTCCGAAGTCCCAGTGCCCGTTTTACAAGCTGCTGCTCTCCCTTGGGCTCCAGGACACAGCAGACAAGGCTCCCCCACCCAAACCCAGGGGCTGGGGCTGGAGTAGGGGTAGAGGCGTGAACATGGGTGTGGGGCCAGGAAGCAGCCCCCTTCCTCACCATGCTGATCTTCCCCTGGGGGTGAGCCAAGGCCGACAGGGAGATGGCCGTCACTGCGCTGACCGCCAGAGCATAGTAGGTGTTGAACACGCCGTTCTTCCTCTCGTGCGGGATGGGCAGCAGAGCCGAGTTGAAACTCGGCCAGAACATCCACAGGAAGAGGGTGCCTGGGGGCCAGAGAGGGTCAGTGGCCAGCACCAGCCCTCCGGCTCCAGAGCCCGAGCCTCGGCGGGCTTCAGACGGGAGTAGCCCGGACGGAGCAGGCAAAGCTCGGCTTGATGGCTCTCTGGCTCTGTGACTTCGGGCAAGACACATGTCCTTTCGGAAGTCTCAAGCAGCTAGGGGCCCGCTAACCTACTTCACAGGCAGGGCCCCGAGAGTTTAATCACCAACCCCAGACCTCCTGCCCCCGCCTGGGGTGGCCACAGGCTTAGTTTAAAGCAGTGGTTCTCAACCTTCCTAATGCCGCGACCCTTTAAGACAGCTCCTCATGTGGTGGTGACCCCCAACCATAAAATTATTTCCGTTGCTACTTCATCACTGTAATTTTGCTGCTGTTATGAACTGTAATGTAAATATCTGATATACAGGATGTATTTTCATTGTTACAAATTGAACATAATTAAAGCATAGTGATTAATCACAAGATATGTAATTATATATTGTGAAATATTTATTTCTAATTACAAATAAATAAAATTTTGTCTTGAAGCGTGGAGTAGCATGGGTAACAGTCTTCATATGACAACAGTAAACTACATTGCTACACTTTGCTACACCGAGGAGTGGCCTGTTGGTTCCTAAGACCATGGGAAATAGGTGTTTTCTGATGGTCTTAGGCCACCCCTGTGAAAGGGTCATTCGACCCTCAAAGGGGTCTCGACCCACAGGTTGAGAACCGCTGGTTTAAAGGTTAACTGCTGCTTCCATCCTGCCCTATGGCCTGACCCCAGGGGCCTGCTGTGGAGTCTCTGGCTGATCTCCTCAAAGCCACTCCCGGTGTCTGAGTTCATGCCTTTCACCGCAGCTTTTCAAAATGCACCGTTTTTACTTTCCAGTCCCTCCCCTCTCCTTTCCTCGACTTCAGGGCCCTGCTTTCTTCACTTGTCCAATTCCCCCCTTTAAGCTGAGGCCAAACAGATTGGAAAAACACTCCAATTGATGGACACTCCAGTGGAGGGAGTTTTCCTCTCCTTGGGATGAGTGAAGAGAGTGTGCTGGAGGGGAAGGCTTCCCTCAAAGGTTTGAATCCATCCATCGCCACGTGGGGAAACGAGTCGTGGCAGAGGGGCCTCAGACACCGGGGCAGGCTGGTGGGAGAGCTTTTCTGCAGAGGTCTGGAGCCGCTTGCTCACCCCGGGTCCGAGGTCTCCCTTCACCTGGCCCTTACCCAGCATGGCAAACAGACTGGGGCTCGTCGTCCTCTGCTCTTTCTCCTCCACCTCCTTGGGCAGAGGTCTCGAGAGGCACCAGGCCACCGCCAGCCCGAAGTAGGCCGCAAACACGTGGATGTGCATCATGCTCATGTGGTCGTCCGACTACAACCAACCCAGGGAGAGCAGTGAGTGTCGGCAGCCTCTGCCCCCGGGCGAACCCCCACGTTCCTTGGAGAAAGTTCTGAGCTTCCCAGAGGAGGGGTGACTTGAAGTCATGAGACGGGTGCTCGAAGCTTATCCGGCCCAGTGGTTCCCCTTTCAGAGGAGCCGCGTGAGCAGCTGAGTGTCTATTCCAGGGACGTTGCTGGCTGGTCTTATCAGTAGTTTATTGTCTAAAGTTTTACATATGTCTCCTCTTCCCCTATTGAACCCCTGCCCCACCCGCCCAGCCATTCCCACCCCGAGCAAGCCCCCACCGCCCCAGTGTCTGTGTCCATTGGTTATGCTAATCTGCCTGCACACAAGTCCTTTGGTTGCTCTCTAACCCCCGCCCCTCCATTTGTCTCTGGATCTATAGTATTCTTATTCATCAAATTATATTGATCATTATATCCCACATATGAGTGAGATCATGTGATATTTATCTTTCTCCAACTGGATAATTTTGCTTAGCATAATGCTCTCCAATTCCATCCATGCTGTTGCAAATGGTAAAAGTTCCTCCTTTTTATTACAGCATAGTATTCCATTGTGTGTGAATGTGGCACAGTTGTTGTTTTTTAATACATTTTTATTGATTTTTTACAGAGAGGAAGGGAGAGGGACAGATAATTAGAAACATTGATGAGAAAGAGACACCGACCAGCTGCCTCCTGCATGCCCCTCACTGGGGATGCACCCACAACCAAGGCACATCCCCCTGACCGGAATCGAACCTGGGACCCCTCAGTCCGCAGGCTGACTCTCTATCCACTGAGCCAAACCGGTCTTGGCGAGTTTTTTAATACATTCATCTGCTGATGGGCACTTAGGCTGTTTCCAAATCTTAGCTATTGCAAATTGTGCTGCTGTGAACATAGGGGTGCATTTATCCTTTCTGATTGGTGTTTCTGGTTTCTTGGGATATGGTCCTAGAAGTGGGATCACTGGGTCAAATGGGAGTTCCATTTTTAACTTTTTGAGGAAACTCCATACTGTTCTCCGCAGTGGCTTAAAATATATTTTTATTCATTTCAGAGAGGAAGAGAGAGAGAGAGATGGAGAGAGAGAGAGACATCAATGATGAGAGAGAACTATTGATTGGCTGCCTCCTGCAAGCCCCAAACTGGGGACTGTAACCCCAGCATGTGCCCTGACCGGAAATCCAAGTGTGACCTCCTGGTTCATAGGTCAACACTAAATCACTGAACCACATTACTGGGCTACTGGTAGCTTTTAAATGCTTTTGGCCAGCCCTGGCTGGTGTGGCTTAGTTGGTTGGAGTGTACATCGGAAGGTCACAGGTTCGATTCCCAGGGTACATACCCAGTTTTGGGTTTGATCTCTAGTGGGGGGGTTCGGTGTGTGTACAGGAGACAACCGAATGTTTCTCACATTGATGTTTCTTTCTCTCTTGCCCTCTCCCTTCCTCTTTCTCTAAAATCAATAAAAAAACCCCCACATATCCTGAGGTGAGGCTCAACATAAATAAATAAGTAAGTAAGTAAGTAAGTAAATAAATAAATAAATACTCTAGGCCAGTGGTTGGCAAACCGTGGTTCACGAGCCACATGTGGCTCAAGAGCCATGGTTTGCTGCTCTGTTGACTGAGTTTGTCAACCACTGGGATAGGGACAAAGGAACAACAGCCTGTAATTATTGGAATCAAGAGTCTAGACCAGTGGTTGGCAAACTCATTAGTCAACAGAGCGGCAAACCGTGGCTCACAGTTTGCTGGCCACTGCTCTAGGCCAAGGTCCATTAAGATGGGGCCAAAAGCCCCATGGCCATACCTGCACTGCCTCCTACTTTTCAGCAGAATTTCATGGAGTGATAAATGATGTAAACTCTGCAACATGAAATAGCCAGACTTTTCATAACTGAACCGAAGTCCTAGTACATCCTAGATATATGCTAATTTTGCTTTATAAACATCAAATTTAGTAGTCCTTAATAACTCACTTAGTGGGCTCCTCCTGAATCCTGTCAACTGTGCCTTCAAAAAAGAAAAATCCAGAATTGGTGGAATTTTCACCACTCAAATGACTGAAATAACCTTCTTACCAAGTGATCAGAGTTAACACCTTCAATATTGAGGCCAATGCCACTACCCTGCTGTGTGATCTCGGGCACCAGCTTTCTCCTCTGTGACCCCCTCACCACAGGGTCAGAACTACAGCAAAGAGCTGGGAAAACCATCTGGCCTGGCCTCACCTGCACTTGGCCTCAGCCGTAGACTTCAGGCAGTTTCCCCCACTGAGACCCCGTGTACAGTTCGTGACACACTATGACTGGCCATGCAGCTTGCTAGGCCACAGCTGGGGCAGATGGGGGAATAATCTTTTTATTATCTTTTTATTTTGTATTTTTTAAATATATTTTATTGATTTTTTACAGAGAGGAAGGGAAAGGGATAGAGAGTTAGAAACATCGATGAGAGAGAGACATGAATCAGCTGCCTCCTGCATGCCCGCAACCAGGATACATGCCCTTGACCGGAATCAAACCTGGGACCTTTCAGTCCGCAGGCCGACGCTCTATCCACTGAGCCAAACCGGTTTCGGCGGGAATTATCTTTTTATACATCTCATCATTATCTTGTGATTCCTGCAGTGTCGCATTTTGGAAGCGAAAGGCATTCCTTTGCAATGTTTAAACATTTGGCATAGACCCGCTTCTGTCACCCCACTTGGGCCTGGCTGTGTTATTTACAATCCTAGAAGCCTCACCACATGAGGCCCCCCTTCCCACCTCCTCGCCCACCCTCACAGCACCGTGACTCACAGAGAGGAACTGCTGGCTGATCATCCTCGTGGCGCTAAAGGCTGTCACCTCCATCAGCACCAGCAGCACCAGCTGCGCCAGGTTGGCCTTCCCCAGGATGGCGCCCATAGAGATGAGCACAGACATAGCGCTCATGGTCGCCTGCTGAATCCTGGGGAGAGAGAGAGAGAGACAGGGAGGACTAGGAAGGAAGGATGACTCTCATGCACTCACGTGTTCATTCCCTCATTTAACGAACACCTGTTGAGGGTCTTCTTACTGTCTGTCTGGCTCTGTTCAAGAGACTGGAGATACAGAGGAGAACAGGAAGGCAAGATTCCCACCTGCATGGGGACGGATGCTGCCCACCCAGCCTGGGGTTTCCTTCATCCCTTCATCAGGGTGGCATCTACACTGGGAGAGGTTGATCTCTCATCCACCCTGAGGGTGCTCAGAGGTTCTCTAGGCATGTCACTGCGAGTTACAGGCAAACTGTTCCCTCCGGGTTCCTTCCTGGGATCTGACAACTGGGACTCTGCCCATGGCTTTTCTTCTGCCGTCATTGCTCACAGATGCTCAATAGAGGGCGCTCTTCGCCTGCCGCCCGCGCACCCGCCACCCAACCTCTCCCTCTCGGAGGTAGTGGAGAAATACTGGCTTTGGAAGTAGGACAAGCCTGGCTTCCAGGCCCGGCTTTTCCACGTGAGCAGCTATTTAATCTCACTGAGCCAGTTTCCCCATCTGTGGACTAAGGATGAGAATAAAGCCTCCTGGCAGGGCTGTGGGGTTAGAGGAAAATATTCCTGCTTGTGTGGCTAGCACCGTGGTGGTGCAAAGAACTACCCAGGAGCAGCAGCCGGCATTATTAGCACCATTACTGATTTCTCCTTCCTCTTGGCAAAGGAGCAAGCTCAGCGTGAGGATTCAGGATGAAACAGTGTCTGTTTTTGGGGAACTGGTGATTCAGCTGGGGAGATAGGGCTGAATTACTGATATAATGAGGCTAGAGAGAGGGAGACATTGCAGGGAAAGAAGACTATAGAGTGGACTCATCAAGGAGGGCTTCCTGGGGGAGGTGGCACTGAGCAATATACGGTGGTTAAACCAACCCATCCTCTCCTGAGCACCTTGCTGTGAGACACCCGCTTCCACTTGGGCGTTGATAATGATGATGCTACAGCCAACCTCACAACACTAATAATTTATTAAGGGTCACTACATCACCTCATTTAAGATTTTTTCAATTACAGTTGACATTCGGTATTATTTTATATTCGTTTCAGGTGTACAGTATAGCGATTAGACATTTATGTAATTTATGAGGTGACCACCTCCCCCCAATAATTCCAGCACCAACCTGGCACCATACATAGTTATTACAGCATTATTGATTATATTCCCCATGCTGTATTTTACATCCCCAAGAGTATACTGCAACTACCAATTTGTACTTATTAATCCTTTCACCTTTTCCGCCCAGCCTCCCAATTTAGCAACCATTAGTTTGTTCTCTGTGTCTCTGAGTCTGTTTCTGTTTTGTTTAGTTCTTTAGATTCCATATGTAAGTGAAATCATATGGTATTTACCTTTCTCTGTCTGACTTGTTTCACTTAGCACAATATTCTGTAGGTCCACTCATGTTTTTACAAATGGTAAGATTTAATTGTTTCTTTTTATGGTCAAGTAATATTTCATTGGATATACCACGTCTTCTTAATGCAGTCATTTGCTTATGGGCACTTGGGCTGCTTCCAATCTTGGCTATTGTAAGTGATGATGCAATGAACATAGGGATGCGTACATGTATCTTTTAAGATTAGTGTTTGGATTTCTTCAAATATATACTCAGAAGTGGAATTGCTGGGTCATCGGTAGTTCTAGTTTTAATTTGTTGAGGAAACTCCATAGGTAGTTCTAGTTTTAATTTGTTGAGGAATTTCCAGAGTGGCTGTACCAATTTGTAGTCCCACTAATAATGCACGGGGACTCCCTTTCCCCCACATTTTCACCAACATTTGTTGTTTGTTGGTTTATTGACAATAGCTATTCTAACAGGTGTGAGGTAATATCTTACTATGGTTTTAATTTTCATTTATCTGATGATTTTGCAATGTATTATTAATGAATATAATATCCCCTTCAGTGGGTTGACTTTTCATTTTGTTGATAGTTTCCTTTGCTGTGCAAAACTTTTTAGTTTGTTTATTTTTTCTTTTGTTTTTCTGGCAAGGGAAGATATACTAGAAGAAAAATATTCCTAAGAGCAACGTCAGAGACTTTACTATCTATATTTTCTAGGATTTTTATGGTTTCAGGTCTTACTTACATTTAAGTTTTCAATCCATTTTGAATTTATTCTTTTTTTTAATATATTTTATTGATTTTTTACAGAGAGGAAGGGAGAGGGACAGAAAGTCAGAAACATTGATGAGAGAGAGACATCGATCAGCTGCCTCCTGCACGCCCCTCACTGGAGATGTGCCCGCAACCAAGGCACATGCCCCTGACTGGAATCGAACCTGGGACCCTTCAGTCCGAAGGCCGACCCTCTATCCACTGAACCAAACCGGTCTCGGCTGAATTTATTCTTATGTATGGTAGAAGAAGGTAGTCTAGTTTCTTTTTTTTTTCTTTCTTTTTTTGCATGCATCTGTTCAATTTTCCCAACACCATTTATTGAAGAGACTGTCTTAACCCCATTGTATATTCTTGCCTCCTTTGACATATATTAATTTAACAGATAGGAGTGGATTTATTTCTGGCTCTCTATTCTGTTCCATTGATCTGTTTTTACCTCAGAACCAAGTTGTTTTGATTACTATAACTTTGTAGTGTAGTTAGATATCAAGTAGCGTGATACCTCCAACTTTGTTCTTTTTTTCCTCATGATTGCTGTGGCTACTTGGGGTCTTTTGCGCTTTCATATAAATTTTAGGATTATTTGATTTAGTTCTGCGAAAATGTCATTGGTATTTTGATAGGGATTACATTGAATCTATTGATTGCTTTGAGTAGTATAACATTTTAATGATGTAAATTCTTCCTATCCATGAACACAATATATGCTTCCACTTGTTTATTCTGTCTTCAATAGCTTATAATTTTCCAAGCACAAATCTTTTATCTCCGTGGCTAAATTTATTCCCAGGTACTTTATTTTATTTTTTGATGCAATTGCAAATAAGGTTTTCCTAATTTTTCTTTCTGATAGTTCATTATTGGTAAATAAAAATGCTACCAATTTCTGGATATTAATTTTGTATCCTGCTACTTTATATTGAATTTATTTATTAGTTCTAGTAGTTTTCTCTATATACAGTATCAAATCATCTACAAATAATGACTACTTCTTTACAATTTGGATACCTTTTATTTATTTTTCTTGTCTGACTGCTGTGGCTAGGACTTCTTCATTTAAATTTTAATCCAAGTGACCCTCTGAAAATGGTGCTAGGGTACCCAGTATTCTCTCCATCTTACACACGAGGACTTGGAAACCAGAAGAGGAGTCTTTATTTTGGCAACGACCACACAGCCAGTTAATGACAAACATGGGGTTCAAACCTAGTTGGCCCGATTCAAAGACCGCGCTCTGAAGTCTGGACCCAGCTCCCCCCCGTGCTGGCTGCCAATGTAGGGTCCCCCTTCAGGTCAAGGCCTTCAGAGGGAAGGTCAGGGGGCAAAGGGCTCGGGAAGGAGTCTCCCAGGGACCAGGAGTTATTTAGAATCCCTTACTGTGTGAGGAAAATGAAGGACAAAGCTGAATAAGTCAGGCCTCTGCCCTGAAGGAACCCGTCATGGATGACTCAAGGCTGAACCAATTCAGTGCCAAGTCAGGCTTCAGAGAGCGGGTGAGGCTGAGGGAGAGGACCTCTCTGGGAGGCAGGCCTGGGCGCCTCCCCCCAGCCCAGTCCAGCTGGAAAGGTCAGGAAGGAACCCATTGTTCACCTCTGTGATGCCGGCCTCAACAGGGGTCACCCCCGGGGAGGATCCACGGGTCAGAGGCGGGGCGGGGAGGTTCACTAAGACTGTACATGACCTCTTCTGGTCTTTCTCGGTTGAGTCAAGAATAAACAGGTCCCTGCGGGCAGGACCTCAAAGAAGGGAGCAGCCAGAGATGCCTGTGGACTGAAACACAGGAGGCTGAAGGCTTGTGCGACGTGATACCCAGGCCGCAGGAGCGCCGAGACCAGGGCCACCCCTGTCAGAGTGCCCCCACAGGGCCTCGTGGCGCATCCCATGTGATTACTGCGGTTATCAAATCCCCAGGGGGATTAGCTCTAAAACGTTCTAGAAAGAAAAATGTGGAGAGTTTTTTGTTTTTTTTTTCCAGTGCCAGTAGGGAAATGACTCTCCTGTATTTCATGTCCTGACTACCTGGAGAGTGACAAAGCTAAAGCCATGTCACCACTTAGCTGTGTGACCCTAGACAAGCGCCTTACCCTCTCTGAGCCTGTTTCCTTGCCTGTTTCCAGGTTAGACCTCTAGAAGGCTTACACAAAATCGTGTCAAGTGCCTGGCTCACAGACGGATGTTCCACAGCAGTGCGCAGAGGTTTAGGAGGGTCTCAGAGGGGAGGATGCAGTGGCCTTGAGAGGTGACCAGTTTTTCACAAGATGCCTACAGTGGGATTTACCATCATCTGGGCAGGACAGAGATTCAGAGTTCCACACAACAAACAAAATTAATACAATTGTACCTCGTTCCTCCTGTCAAGTGTCAATATCATTTTTAAAAAGTATATAGCTCAATGTATTAGCATGTACCCTTGTGTAACCATTACTCAAGATAACAGATCACACTTACTGTGCCCCATAAGGTTCTTTATGCTCCTCTCTAATCAATAACTACCCCTTTCCCTGCGTAACCATTATTCTGACTTCTAGTAACACGAGTTAATTTTCCTGGTTCTTAGGATTTCATATAAGTGCACCTAAATTGATCAAAACTGATTTATAGAAAGTAAAGGTAAGGCTATTTCTTCTTGATCAGTCTTTCTTTTCAAAAGACTGTTTCGCTGAGTGAGACATTTCTATTTCTTTTTGTCTTAACTCTATGAATTTTTATTTGAATCCTTATTAACTGGGTAACTTCCCAAAATTATACCTAATAGCAAGGAAAAGACTTAGGGATTTGAATTTGAATTTTAGATAAACCATGAGCCATTTGCTACTATAAATATGTCCTAAATATTGCATAGTTTTGATGCTAGGAAGAGAAGCAGACACCTGACTTTTCCAGAATCCACCCTCATGGGCCCCATAACCCCCAGAACCCAGAAAGAATCCAGCAGCCGTGGGGTTACCTGGACAGTTTGATGACCACTTTCCCAGAGGGGGGATGGCTCAGAAAGCCGTCCAGCAGGACTGCCCACTGCACCCCGAGGGCCAGCATGAAGAGGTTGAAGGCCACGCTGCTCCAGCCGTATCTCCACAAAGACGAGGTGAGGAAGCCCAAACCCAGGGCCGCCATGACCATAATATCCTGTAAGATGGCTAAGGGGGAGGAGGAGGAGGAGCAGACAAGAGAGAGCAGTGATTTTCAATCTTGTTCATCTCAGGGCACACATAAACTAGTTACTAAAATTCTGCAGCACATCCCAAAATATATTCTGCCGAAACTGGTTTGGCTCAGTGGATAGAGCACTGGTCTGTGGACTGAAAGGTCCCGGGTTCGATTCCGGTTAAGGGCATGTATCCTGGTTGCGGGCACATCCCCAGTAGGGGATGTGCAGGAGGCGGCTGATCGGTGTCTCTTTCTCACCGATGTTTCTAACTCTCTATCCCTCTTCCTTCTTCTCTGTAAAAAAAATCAATAAAATATATTTTTTAAAAAAGAGTATTTACATACTGTTTTTTGCCAATCTGACAAAAACGGTATAATTTTGATTCATTCACACAGGAGGGCTATTGTGTTGGCTGTTGTCATATTAATATATAATTTAATTTATTTTATAGAGAAAGGGAGAGAGAGACATACACACACATCCATGATAAGAGAGAATCATTGATTAACTGCCTCCTGAATGCCCCCTATTAGAGATTGAGCCTGTGCCCTGGGCATGTGCCCTGACCAAGTACTCAAACTGTGACCTTCTGGTTCATAGGTTGATGCTCAGCCAGCGAGCCACACCAGCCAGGCATGTTGTCATTTTTAAAATTTTTTATTTGACAATCTAAGGGGAAAGAGGTCAGTGCCCCTGACTCAATAGTCAGGTATTGCAAGCTTTAAAAATTCTTCTAGCGCCCGGCCGATGTGTCTCAGTGGTTGAGCATCGACCTGTGAACCAAGAGGTCATGATTCGATTCCCAGTCATGGCTGCCCTGGTTGCCACCTCCATTCCTAGCAGGAAGCAGCCGACCCATGATTCTTTCATCATTGATGTTGCTCTCTCTCTCTCCTTCTCTCTTTCTCTCTGAAATCAATAAAAATATATTTTAAAAAATTATTGTGGCATGCTGGTTCAAAATCGCTGAGGCAGAGGGTTGCATGGAATTAGAGTTTTACACAATGGCAGCTGGAAGCGACATTAAAGGTCATTTGAGGGTGCTTGGGCAAGTGACTTCACCTCTTTGAGCCTCAGTTTTCTCATCTGAATAATGGGGACAGTACAGGCATGCCAGGCAGGGTTGAGGGAAGGGTTAGCTGAGCTCAGCTGAGTAAGCATAAAGTCAGAGCTTGCTTGGCCCATTCGTGAGCCCTCAGGAAATGCAGCAACGACTGCCATTACTAAGCATAATGACATGAGCAAGTGCAGAGCGCAGGACCAGTGCTTGGCACATACCAGGTGAGGTAATTACTGATGCTGTTGAGGACCAGGTTCAACCTCCTGATCACAAGCATGAGAAGTGAGGCCCGGGAGCTAGTACTGGGCTCAGATCATGCAGAAAAGAGGGAAGAGGCGCTCGCCGGCGGAGCCCAGTCATTTTACACAGACTATCTGCTTTAGTTCTCACAACGACCCTGTCATTCTTAGGACAGTTTCATAGATACGAAAACTGAGGCACGGAGGAGTTCAGAAATTGGCCACAGCCCAGCGTGTATGGCTCAGTGGTTGAGCGTCCAGGAGGAGGGCACGGTTCAATTCCCGGTCAGGGCACATGCCCGGGTTGTGGGCTTGATCCCCAGTGTGGGTGTGCAGGAGGCAGCCGATCAATGACTCTCTTTCATCATTGATGTTCCTATCTCTCACTCCCTCTCCCTTCCTCTCTGAAATCAATAATAATATATTAAAAAATTTTTTTGCCTCAGTTGGTAGAGCCAGAATTTATACCTGCACATTGGGGGAGGGGGGCGGGTAACCAGGATTAGGGCAGAGGTAGGGCCCTAAAGGTGAGAAAGATCTTGGGTGGGGGCTTCATCAGGCATAGCAGCCACCGCTGCTGGGTACAGGAGCTCCAAGGCCCCACTCTGTCCCTGAGGGGAGGTGGCTCCAGCCAGGTGGATGAAATTAGGGTGGCAGTTTCTGGGAGCTGTTGACAGAGCCCATTCACCCCACACTCCTCAGTAAATAACATGATTTTTTTTCCTCACCTCCTGCTCCCTCCATCTTTCTCTCCCGGGGCACTGGGCCCACACCTGCTCCTCCCACATCTCACTGCCTGGACCCCCCCATTCAGGGCTGGGTCCCAGCTCCCAGTGTCCTCATCGACGTCAGCCTCTACTTCTCCGGGCCTGTGCCGCACTGGCATCAGCCTGGTCTGATAAGCTAATGGCTCTCAGCTGTTCCTGGCTGATAAGGAATTTACGTGCTCCAGGGGCCCCAGAGACCGGGCACCAGAGGGGAATGTCACCATCTCAGGCGGGCCCGCAGCAGATGTTTACAGAAGTCCCAGAAGCGTGAGGCGAGGCAATAATTACTCTCAGGGTGACAGCAGGCACATGCACGGTGCCCTCCACCTACCAGCTTCTCCTTCAAGCAGCCTCACAGCCTTAACTTGCAACAACCTCGTGCAGTGGGTATATTATCCCCATTTTACAGATGGGAAAAGGGAGGCACAGAGATGCCAAGCTCACTCAGCTCGCAAACAGAGGTGGGAGATCTGAATCCTGACTGTGTGGGCACAGACACTACAGCTCCCTGCCTCACCATGCAGCATATACAGTGTAATGGCGAACAGTGTGGGCCTCTGAGGGAGGTTGTTTGAGTTCACAGCTTGGCTCCACCTCTGTGTCTTAATCTGTAAAATGGGTATGAAAGCGATGGTGCCTGATCAGAGGATTGCTGTGAACATTGAACTTGCTGGCTAGCTTTGGAAATCACTCAACTTGGCACTGGATGCATGCTAAGTGCTAGTAATGACTATCTCCTGCCTGCCACTTGTTAGCTGTGTGACTTTGGGTAAGACAGTACCTCCCAACCCCTCCTCGGGCCTGGATGCCCCAGTGATCCTGGCTCTGAGCTCCCACCCACCCTTGCCCCTCCTTCTGGCCTGTAGACACTGCAGCGCCATCAACCAGAACCACCTTCTGCCCCCAGACTGTGGGCTTGACCTCCACACTGTGTTCTCCACTGCTGATTGGGAAGATTATTGCAGCCCCGACTGGGACCATCTGTGGAGCCTCACGCCGCCTTCTCCTCCCCACAGACTCTCCCACCCTCATCCCTGCAGCAGAGAGAAAGTGACCTCCCAACCAGAGGAGCAGCCAAAGCTAAGATGTGGAAGGTACCGGGATATGGGAGCATTTCTGTGTCATTGGCAAAGCCCTCTTTTCTCTCAATAGCTCTTCCTCCTGCTTCTGAGGAGGAGGGATCTGGGTGGCAGTCACAGGGCAGGGCCCAGGCTGCCCCCTCACCCCCAATTTGGCAGTCTTAGAGCAGGCTCTGTGCGACAGATTGTTGCAGTAACGCCTCCAATGAATCATGCCTTTTCATGTAGATCCCTCCCAACCTGGGTTGGGCCTTGCCATTTGCTTTGGCAAGTGAGACATTAGTAAACATGATATAAGCAGAGTCTTGAAAAGTTCCTGCACATTGGGGCTTGCCCTCTGCTAGTGCAGTAATTCTTTTGCCGCCATGTGAAAAATTCTGCTGGCACCACACGGGCTAGCTGCCAACCCACACCTAGCTAGCTGGCAGACATGTGCATGAGGCCATCTGAGGCTATCGGCCTGATTAATCCTCCAGGCTGGAGTTATCTGAGTGACCTCAGGAGAAACCAGCAGAAGAACCTCGTTGCTGAGCCCAGCCCCGAGTGCTAAACCATAGGGTCATGATCATGAGCAAATTAAATGGTTGCTATTTTAAGCCACTCAGCTTGGGAGTGGTTTGTTATGCAGCAATAGATAACTGATACACTCTGCTTTTCTTAATTATCTCATAGGGACAACAGCCCCAGGCCTAAAATGAACATCTCCTTATTCATTTACCCCACCCTCTGCCCTTCCTCTCGCTTGTTATCTCAGGAACGAGCACCTCCATCTGCCAAACCACACATGGACAGCCATCTTTGACAACCTCATTTTCACCAAGTGCAGCTGATCTTACCTCAGAACTATCTCTTGAATCTGACTCTGCTTCTCCTTCACTCCCTATCCCCATTGGGGCTCATCACAGGTTATCTAGACCCATTGTCATCAGAGTAGGGAACACACGTCAGAAGATGCTCCAGACAGTCCATAGGGGCAGCTGGAGGAAGATACTAGCACTTACAGTTTTACTTATTTTGTTTTTATTTATCACTTAGTTAGTTAGTTAATCTTCACCTGAGGATATTTTTTCCATTGATTTTTTTTATTATTTTTTTAATAAAGAGTGGAAAGGGGAAGGGAGGGTGGGAGAGAGAGAAAACATCCATATGAGAGAGACACATTGATTGGTTGCTCCCGACCAGGACTGCGATTGAACCTACAACACACACAATGATTCCTACTGTGCTGGCCGCCTTCCGTTTTCGCATGATTAACTCCTACTGAGCCTCCGAGACCTGGCTGGGTAGTCATCTTTCTGCTTGGTGTGGGCCCTTCTCTGTGCGTCTATACAAAGTAGGGTCTGAAGACACTTTGTATCTATGTTAGCAGCACAGCACAGGGGCGAAGAGTGTGCACAAACCCTGGAGCCAATCAGTGAAGTTGGAACACTGGCCCCCAAGCCCATTGGCTATATGAGAAGTGACTGAACTATAAAATGGGGTCTTGAGGAATAATGGTAAAGTTCATGCCAACTAAAACCAAGCTGCCTACATGTAAATGTGCTGTGCTATTGCCAGCTGAGGGACTTGGGAAAAACAAAGATCATGATAGTGCCTATCTCCTGGGGTTATGGTGAGGCTTCAGTGAAAGCATTTAGAATAGTGCCTGGTATACAGTAAGAGCTCAGTAAATACCAGCTCTAATTAGCACGTGCCTGGATCCCACACTGGTGGTAACAGGGGGTTGAATGAATGAATGAATGAATGAATGCATTGCATTACACTGTGTTGGACTGAAAAGAATTAAAGTAGATGGAAATGAATGAGAACTGTGCCCAGGCCTCATTTGCCTGCAAGGGCCCCTCTGGGCCAGCCCATTAAGTGGTGTAGGGGCTTCCCTCTCTAAGTCATCTCTTTGTCCCACTTTCCACAGCCGAGGGCCTTCGAGCACCTTCCCTCTGCTTCCAGTGAACTAGCCATTTGACATCACTAAGGAACAAGCAAGGACTCAACCAGACTCAAGGGTCAGCTTCGTCTCGGGAACCTCACGAGGAGATCTGTCCGTTATCACGAGATGCTTGAAAACTCATCTCAGTTTTTGTGAAAAACAAAAGCCACACCACTGTGGACATTTGTTTTGTGGGCACCTGAGTGGCTCTCATCATCATCTGTAAATATTTTTAGCGGTATATAAAATAACAACCATCCTACACTCCCTTTCAGTCACACCTTATGGCTTTGGATGCGCTGACAGAATGCAGACTTTTCAGCCTCACCGTGAGAAGAGGGCTGGGGACGGAGGAGGGGCCATAGACTAAAGCTTCCAAAAGGTGGTTAATGCAGAAAAGAGCATGAGAGACACCCCGCCCCTCCCCCCCCCAAAAGATAACAAAACCCCAAAACCCAACAACGTGAAATTCTGCTGCTAAGGAGAGAGAAGTTGGGGGAAGTAGGGAATGATGAAGACTACTTGTCCAAGGGAATTCTGGGAACACAGAAGAGAAGGCTCCTCAGTCTGTTGTGATAAATCAAGGGAGGCTTCCTAGAGGAGGTGATGCCTACACTGGTCCTAAAAGAGAGCCTACATTGTGAGCTGCATCTTTGTGCAATCTCTGGAACAAGTTCAGAGAACCCCTTTCCTTGGAGACTTGGTGGAAAGGACCATTTAGGCTCCTGGAGGACCACAGACCTCCTTTGGCTCC
>PVJN01014393.1:0-46719 GCA_004026805.1 Lasiurus borealis | reverse complement strand
AAAGAGTACCTTTAAGCATTTCATATAATACTGGTTTGGAGTTGATGAACTCCTTTAGCTTTTTCTTATCTGTGAAGCTCTTTATCTGCCCTTCAATTCTGAATGATAGCTTTGCTAGATAGAGTATTCTTGGTTGTAGTTTCTTGCTATTCATCACGTTGAATATTTCTTGCCACTCCTGTCTGGCCTGCATCGTTTCTGTTGAGAAATCAGCTGACAGCTGTATGGGTGCTCCCTTGTAGGTAATGAACTGTTTTTCTCTTGCTGCTTTTAATATTATCTCTTTGTCTTTTGCTCTTGGTATTTTAATTATGATGTGTCTTGGTGTAGTCCTCTTTGGATTCCTTTTATATGGAGTTCTGTGTGCTTCCTGGACTTGTAAGTCTATTTCTTTCACCAGGTGGGGAAAGTTTTCAGTCATTATTTCTTTAAATAGGTTTTCAGTATCTTGCTCTCTCTCTTCTTCTGGCACCCCCACAATTCTGATGTTGGTTTGCTTGAAGCTGTCCCAGAGGCTCCTTACGTTATCTTCACATTTTTGGATTTTTTTATCTTCTTGCTTTTTCAGTTGAGTGTTTTCCGATTCTTTATATTTCAAATTTTTGACTTGATTCTTGCCTTCCTCTAATCTGCTGTTAGGTCTCTGTATAATATTTTTTATTTCAGTCAGTGTATGTTTAATTTCTAGTTGGTCCTTTTCCATCTCTAGTTGGTCCTTTTTCATCTCTAGTTGGTTCTTTTATATCTCCAGTTGGTTCTTTTTCATCTCCTCTTGGGTCTTGCTAACTTTATCCAACTTTTCTAGGATATTCTTGATACACCTTATAACCGTGGTTTTAAACTCTATATCCAGTCGTTTGTTTTACTCCATTTTTTTTGTTTGTGATTCCTTCCCTTGTCTCAGCATTTTCACTATGCAGGGAGAACTTCTGTGTTATATTCAGCCTTATGATACAAGACTTGCAAAACTGCAAACGCCTCTCTGTTGAGCTTGGGATGAGTGGAGTCTCAGGGCTTAAGGGACCGCCTTGCCTTCCAGTTGGGCCCGCCCTCCACGGCCCCTGAGTCTCACGTGACTGGGTAATCGCTGGAGCAGTCCCTGTGCGCACACGCCCTCGCAGTGCCTCTGGACTGCTGCCCTTTTAGCTGCCCTGTGCTCCGGGACCATATGAGTCTGGGTCCCCAGGGTTTCGCCCGAAACCGGGATTTAGTGGAGTTAGAGGTGGCACAGTTGGGAGGGTCTGTCTCCCACCCACTTGTGAAAGCCAGCGGCACAATCAGCAGTCGGTCCTCTGCGCACAGTGCCGTGTGCGCCACCAGACTTCTGATCTTTTGCGACTCCCCTAAATTTCCATGCATTTCTCCCTTTTCACAGTCCAAACTCCCCCCATATGAGTTTTGGCTGGATCTGGGGTTTAGTGTCATAGGATAAGGGGTTCAATGCTGTTGGGAGTCTCCGTTTCCCTCCCGCCAGAGAAAGCCAGCCAGGTTCTCTGGCACCCACTCTCTCAACGCACCCGTCTCCGCACCTCAGCGTTTTGCAGCTCCTCTGGGTCTCTGTGAGCCACTCTCTTTTCTTCTAGTTGTAGAATTTCCACTCTGCCAGCTTTCCTGTGGTTCTGGATGATGTCCATTCTGTCTTTTAGTTGTAGTTTTGAAATTGTTGTACGAGGCAGCAGTGTAGGTGTTTACCTATGCCTTGACTTTTTAATACAGTTCCTCATGTTGTGGTTACCCTCAACCATAAAATTATTTTCGTTGCTACTTCATAACTGTAATTTTGCTACTGTTAATGAATCACAATGTAAATATCTGTGTTTTCCAATGGTCTTATGCAACCCACAGGTTGAAAACCACTGCTGTAGAGCCTAAGACCATCAGAAAACACAGATATTTACATTGAGATTCATTAACAGTAGCAAAATTACAGTTATGAAGTAGCAACAAAAATAATTTTATGATTGCCGGTAACCACAACATGAGGAACTGTATTAAAAAGTCGGGGCATTAGAAAGGTTGAGAACCACTGTTCTAGGTGATTTGGATGGTACAGGAGGAAAATGTATTTGAAATGGATGTATATTTGCTTTAATGGGTAGTATTAAAGAAAGTGTTGCACTCACCCTCTATAAAATCATACAGATATTGCCTTGACAAGTTCAGGAAAATTAAATGAGTTGATTTAAAGAAACATCTTCATGGTAGGTGAGAGTATTGGTTCTAGAATCAGCCCAATGGTATTCAGACCCTCCCTCTGCCTTGTCTTGGCAATTATTTTTTAAAAGAGAGAAAGGAAAGATGGGGTGTGGAAAGGGTGTCCCTGTGCAAATAGCATATGCAAAGATCCTGAGGTAAAAAAAAAAAAAAGAGGATGTGTACCATCAGGTCGCTGAACAGGCCCCGGGGTTCAAATGTAGAAATTGAGAGGGCAGCTGAGTTTGGGGAGGTCAGCAGGGGACAGACCATGCAAGGCCCTTTCAGCTATGTTAAGGAGTTTGGATTTGATCCTAAGAGCCGTGGGCAGCAAAGGAAATTTTCAGCAGAAAGGGTAGTGCAGACAGATTTATGTTTTGAAAGATAGTGCTGTGCTGGGGCTGAGGCCAAATGTGAATGAGAAGGAAGAAGGCCTGGATCAGAAAACAGAACAAGTGGCACTGCCAAGGCATAAGGAGAGAGAGTGTCCAGGACAGTGCCAGTGAGCTGTGTAAGAGTCAGGGCCAACAGCCGAGTGTCAGGAGGCTGCTGCAGACTGGGAGTTTGAGATTCTTGAGAGAAGAGGAGAGCAGGATTGGGCAGGCCTGACCATTAAAGCACCCACTTTGTGCCAGGCACTATTCCCAAAATGGTGATACAGCAGGGAACACAGTCAAACTAAGTCAACTTCCTTATGGAGCTGACATTCTCCTGGAGAGAGTGAGGCAAACAACCGAGCTACCATGTAATATTAACATGCCAGATGGCAATAAGGTCTGGGGAGAAAAACACTCAGGGCTACTCTAGGGCAAATAGATTATTTTGGGTGTAGAAGGAATGAATTTGCAGGCACAATTTGAGGGCTGCTAGGAAAGGGATGGGCCTTGTCATGTTCAAACAGGGAAGCCCTACAAACACGGGCGCCCTCTTACACTCCAGCCCTGCTGGGGAAGGCACTGCAGCCTGTAGCAGCTTGTGCCCACTGATGATTTCAGTGCACAGACTCTCCCCCAGACATTCGTCATGGGAGCCTGGCTTCCAGGCACACTGCCAGGCGCCAGTGCCTACTGTGGGCACCACAGTGGGCTGAGTGATCCCAGGCGGGCAGCCACCTGGACCCCTGCCCTCTCCTGAGGCAGCACACACTCCAAACCTTTCTGGGTTTCCAGGGCAATTTGTCAGAGCTGTTTAGGAGCCATCAGAGGCTCTGGCTTCATATAGAGCTGACACAGCTGGGCGTTCCCAGGCAGGCAGGAAGCACGTGGCCTCCCGTCCCAGGGCTGTGCTGCAGGAATCGCCAGGATACCCTTCTGAGGGCAGAGCCCCAAAAGGTAATGTGAGGGCCTTAGGATCCATTGGGGCCCACCCTACCTGTGTTAGCCAGGAGATTGGGGTCACATATGCCAGAGACCTCCTCCAAGAGTCACAGTCAGCTAGGGCAACTCGGGGAAGGTGGAACCATGAAGAGATCTTGGGGGAGAGAGCAGTGCAAAGGCTCTGAAATGAAAATGTTGCTGGCACGTATGGGAGCAGGTTCCATACAGCTGGAGCAGAGGGAGGAGGGAGAGTGGAAGAAACTTGAAGGCAGAGAGGACATTCCAGGTGGTGTGTGGAGGACTGTGATCTCACTCGGTTATTACCAGACGCCTCCAGTTGTGTTGGGGGTGGGCAGGAGGAGGCCGCTGTGATGGTTGGTGGAGGTGGCCAGCGCTGGTTGGATCCGCATAGATTTTGACCCCATAGCCTCTGCCTCCACTCTCAAGACCTGCCACTTCTGCTGCCAGGCCACAGGGTGGAATATGGCCACTCATGGTTACTAAACTAGAGCGTTATTCCAGCCACATGCAGGGACTCACTGACTCTCAGGCCATGGCACATACTAGGGAGAGAGGTGAGATTTGTCTTGCAGTTAAGGTCAAGCATCAGGGGCCACCCTAAGGGTATCTGGGTGAGCAGTGTTATTTCCCAGGCTCTAGCTATGTCCAGATCACAGCTCTACCACTAACCAACCATGTGATCTCCATCCGTTTCTCTGAAGCTCCATTTCCTCATCTGTAAATGGGGGTAATGATAGGCCCTATGGTCTAAGGCTGTGCGGATGAACCAACATTATGCATTAAAATACTTAGCACAGGACCTGAGATATATCTGGGTCCAAAAAATCAGCTGCTGCTAGATTTTCTGATCACTCACTACATATTGATCATGATTCTCTTGTCATTGAAAGTACAGGCTGATGGTTAAAATCAGGTTCTCTTGAGCCAGACTGTCTGGGTTTGCACCATGGCTCCATTCTCTCCCAGCTACATCATTTGGGGAAAGTTATTTGATCTCTCTGAGCTTCAGTTTCCCCACTTGAAACATGGGATGGTATTAGTTCCTACCTTGTGGGGTTGCTAAGCCAACTAAATGAAGTGACAGCTGTAAGATGCTGAGAGCAGGGCCTGGCTGTGCTCACACCGGCTGGATCAGTACTGTCACTGTCTCCTGCTCCACCACTGCTCTTCCTCCTGAAGGCAGGAGCACAGTGCATTCGTGCTTGTCACCCACGGTAGGCCACCCATCAAGACCAGAGCATTTCACTGGTCCAAACAGCTGTGTGACTGCTCCATCTAGCCTATGGAGCCACAAAACCTTGTACTCCAATAAAATCTTCAGTGTTGCCCTGAGATATAACTTAGCCTCTCTGGTTGTAGGTGGGGTGAGTGTATCGAGTCCAGAGTCCATGCTTTTAGCCTCTGGACACACCATGTTCCTTTATAACTGCAACTTGGGGAGCACAACCCTGGTTCCTCAGACTGTGCTAGTACTTTGCATATATGAGCTCATGAGGCAGGTGGGTTGTTGCCTCATTTCTCAGAGGAAGAAACAGCCTCACGGGGGGGAGGGACTCGAGCAAAGATTGCAGTGTGTCAGTTGGAACTGGGATCAGAACCTGGGTCAGGTGAGCAGCAGGCTCATGTTCTCACCCACCACTTGATGCTGCCTCGTTTTTCAGGTCAAAGCTAAGGCCAGGGAGGACACCTGTCCACACGGGTGCTTCCAAAAGGTGTGTTTACTCTGGATTGCTAGACAGGTGAGGAACTCCACCCGGCACTGGGCACCTGACACTGCTCATGTCCGTTGGTGTGTGAGAAAGGGTGCCCACCTCAAAGAGCTGAACTGAGATGCATGGATATTCAGGAGAATAGTTTTTGGTTGAGCCATGCCATGCCTAAGGCACCATCTAGTCTGAGCCTTGTCAAGGGTGAAGATGGGCAGTCATGGGAATATCTTTGTCTAAAAGTAACAGAAAAATCCTAGCTCAATTGAAGGAAGACACTTAGCTCATAGAACATGAAATCCCAAATTATGGAGGCCCCCAGGATTGAGTAATTTCTTGACTCAGGGACCCAGGTTTTTCCCCTGTTTTTGTTCTTACTCTATCAGACTATATATAGGCTAGCTCCCCTCACAGTCTCAAAGAGACTGCCATTCTATCAAAGAATCACAGTGTCCAATGGAAGAGGAAGTGTTGTTTCCTGCAAGTTTTTTGTTTGTTTTGATTTTGATTTTTTTATAGTTTATTGGTGTGTGTGGTTTGTTTGTTTTTTAATTCCAGAGAGGAAAGGAGAGGGAGAGATAGAAACATCAGTGATGAGAGAGAATCATTGATTGGCTGCCTCCTGCACATCCCTACTGGGGATTGAACCTACAACCCAGACATGTACCTCGAACCATGATCTCCTTGTTCATAGGTCCATACTCAACCACTGGGCCACACTGGCCCGGCATTTTATTGCTTTTTAGAGAGACAGGAAGGAAGAAGGGAGAGAGTAAGAGAAATATCGATGTGAGAGTGCAACATCAATTGGCTACATCCTGCACACTCCCTACCAGGAATTGAGCCTGATCTAGCAACCTCTCCATGCACAGGACAGTGCTCAATCAACTGATCCACACTGGCCATGCCTGTGTGTTTGTTTTTTAGTGAAGAGATCTTCCCCAGAAATCACCCATCAGACAACACACACACACACACACACACACACACACACACTCCCAACATCTCACTGGCCAGAAATAAATCACAGACCCACCCCATACCCATCCAGACAAGTGGTGTCAACCAATCAGGATTTCTTCCCTGGGTTGGGTGTTAAGTCACCTTCCTCAAGCAAAGAATGAGTAAAACCAGCCTTCATATATATAGGGTGAGGGCACATTAGGGTGATACACTTAGTGTCTGCCACAGGGCCTGAAGAAGAGTAAACCCATATCAGAAGAGGTAATGGATAGCCCTGGCCAATGTGTCTCGGTTGGTTGGGCATCATCCCATGCACTGAAAGGTTTCCAGTTTGATTCCTGATTAAGGCACATGTCCAGGTTGCTGGCTCAATCCTTTGGTAGAGGGTGCCCAGGAGGCAGCTGATAAATGTTTTGCTCTCACATCAATGTTTATTTCTTTCTCCCTCACCCTCTCTCTCAAAATCAATTCTAAAAAAAAAAAAATTTGAAGATGCAGTGGATGGAGCTGGCTAGCAAACACTAAGACAAAGGGTGTTCACCCTTTTCCCCTCCTTTAATCATTCATGTTTTTTAGTCATAGGAGTTGACATTACTTAAAACAAGGTAGAGAAAATATGTGCTGTAGGAAGTAAAAGTGAAAGTATAATCATTTATGATATAGTCACAGAGTGGCCCTTCTGCAGCCATTGAAGAGAGAGGGCCTTGTGTAGACTGACATGGAGCAAGCTCCAGAACATATTATTAAGGTCAAAGCCAAGTGCAGAGCAAGCTTACCGTGTGCTGCCATTTATTTTACAAAGAAAGGTTGGGAGGATACTCACTCCCTCACACACGTGCTTGTGTATGCGTAGGTACTGTGTTGAAAAAAGGAAAGGTGGACCAAGGTTGCCTGGAGGAGGGAGACTGGGGTATCAGATGGTGCTTTTTTTTTTTTTTTGCCCTGTGTGCCATTTATATAGTTGCATTTGATTGTTGTTCTGTACATGTTCCCTATCATCACTATACCCAGTGATATAGTAATGTAGTGTATGCTTCCCCAGAGATTTTTCTCCAAACCTGTATCAGTCCAGTTCTTTCAAACATTTTTTACCATTCTCTTAACAGGAAAGGCATTTTACATTATAAGCCAGCATGGACATCCCTAATGAAGTTCCACAAAGCCATTTACCCTTACCTCATATGATGGTCACTGTTGGTTTTTATACTAGCCTATTTTCCCTCCCTTAATAATGGTCAGGACCCAGGAAGTTGCTTTTATGCCCACAGTTGGGTAAAATATGCACATTCCTTTTTGTAAAAACAAAACAAAAAGTGCTACATAATCATACAATATATGTATATTTAAAAAAAGAAAAGGAGTAGAGCCATGCTTTACGCCGTGCCTTATTTCCACTTGCTGTAGATCAGATATTTGTTCTTACCCACAAACAGAAATCTACCTTATTCTTTGCACTGGCTGCATAGTTTTGGATCACCTGGGTATGGTTGTAATGATTTATTTAATCCTCTATGAAAAGACATTCAGCTCATGTCCAACTTTTCCTGGTTACACACAGCACCAGAGTGACCATCTTATGCAGGCTTTTCTGTGGCATGGATTTCTGGAAATTCGTGTGTTAGAATGATGCTACTCATCCTTCAGTTTTCAGCCCAGACATTATTGCCTCCTTGGGGGAGCCCTTCTGACCACTGAAGACAGAGTCCATTCCCTGTGTTATACATTCCATGGCTTCCTGGACATCCCCCACAGATGCACAACCTAGGACCCACTAATAGGTGTCGCTAAATTGTAGAAAATAATAGTAATTGGGGCTTGTTTTTTAAAAAATATTTATTGTTGAATGTTTGCTTTTTTTTTTAATCCAGTCTGACAGTCTCTTTTTTAATTGGGGTGTTCAAGCATTTACATTTAATGAAATTATTACTAATGAATGGGTTCATATTTTCTGTTTTGCTTTTGATTTTCTATATGTCTGTCTTTATTGCTCCTCTGTTGTTTCTCTACTGCCTTTTGTGCTAGAAAAAATTATTTTAATGTACTTTTTTCATCCTCTTGATTTTTTTATTTTTGTCTATTTTTTAGTTGTTGTAATATGCATATTATCAGAATAATTTAGATTAATACTAACTTAATTTCAATATACCATTAAAAACTTTTCTCCGCTATAGTTTCATTCTCTCCCCTTCCTTTATACTATTTTCTCATGTATGTTATAAACCCAACAATATATTAGTATTATTATCACTTTACATAACTTAAGTCTTTAAAGAAGTTGGAGAAGAAATAAGACAAATCTATAGAGTCTTTATTCTAACCCATAAATTTACCATCTTAGACTCTTCATTTCTCTATATGGCTTCAGATCACCCTTACAGTCATTTTCTTTCAGTTTGAGGACCTCTTTTATTATTTTTTAGGCAGATGTATAGCAATGCATTTTTCTCAGCCTTTATCTGGGAAAATTTTTATTTTGCCTTCTTTTGTGAAGGGTAGTTTTGCTGGATGTAGAGAATACTTGGTTGACAGATTTTCTTCAGTGCTTTGAAAATACCATTCCATTCCATTGTTTCAAATGAGAAGTCAGCAGTTGGTTATATTGCTACTCTGTGCATGACGAATCCTTTTTCTGTTCATGCTTTCAAGATTTTTATCTTAGTGTTTGACTTTCAGATGTGTTTTTTGAGGAGGGTGAATGTCTTTGTATTTACTGGTATCCTGCTTGGGGTTTGTTGAGCTTCATATATGTGTAGATGAATGTTTTTCATCAAATCTACAGAGTTTTCAGCTTTTATATCTTTAAACCTTTCTTCTATCCCATTCTCTCTTCTGAAATTCTGATTGCACATATTTTGATATGCTTAATACTATCCCAAACGTTCCACTGTGGCCAAACTTCCTTGTTCATTGAGCTCCTCAGGGGGATGGGAGGATACTCAGATGTCTCTGTTCTTACCTGAAGTTCAGCAGTTTTTTAAGCATAAATGAATCTTGGTCTGTTATATGCCGTTGGTCAATTTATAGAGTGCTAAAATGGTTGTTTTTGTCAAATTTTTGCTTTTGGAGTCTAGGATTTGCCCATCTCCTCATTAGGCTATAGTCCCACCCCTCTAATATTGCTAAATTGACCTTCAGAAAGGATTTGTTTTATTTTATTTTTTTAATTCTCACCCAAAGATATTTTCTCCATTGATGAGAGAGGGAGAGAGAGAGAGAGAGAGAGAGAGAGAGAGAGAGAGAGAGAATATCACTGTAAGAGAGACACAATTGATACATGCTCCAGTTGGGGGCTAGGGATCAAACCTGCAACCAAAGTACATCCTTTGACCAGGAATCAATCCCATGACTCTTCAGTCTACAGGCTGACGTTCTAACCACTAAGCCAAACTGACCAGGGCAGAAAAGATTTATTGAGGCATTAATTTTCTCATTAAATACCTCTTATTTGAAGTGGAATTGGACTTTTATTAAAAAGTTAATTGCCTTCATAGTGTAAGCAGTTGGGTCCCCAAGAATTGGGTCCTAGTCAACATGAGGTTTGTTATAGCATTAATTCCATAGGAATTCAGCATTTGTGATATTAAGCTATGATTTGGATTAGATCAGCTGAAATAGTGTCTGATATATAGTAGATGCCTTTAAAATTAATGAAGAGCTACATTACAGATATATTTTAAAGTTAAAAACTCCACAAGTTACAGTACAGTATAGTAACATGACACCAGTTATATAAAAACATAGTCCTCACTCCCCCTACCCCTTATGTCTGATTGTGTATATTTTAATGCATAGGAATAGGCTATGGTTAAGGCCATAGAGCAGATTATAAGATATGGTTGCCTTTAGACAGGCAGTCAGGATCCCCACCTTCAGAAGTGTAGATTGTGCCTAGGAGAAGAGAAATCTCACAGAGGTCATTCACCCATTGGGGCTATGTTTCTAGACTCTCATGGAGGAACTAAATGTGTAGAAGGGCATTCCTGGTGGGATTGAGTGCTGTGCAGCAGCTGTACCTTTAGAATTTTCTGCAGCAGCAATGTATTTATGTGTCTCTTGGATTAATGAACTTTTTTTCCCCAAGAGTACATTTAAACAGATCTGTTTTGTGATATGGGATGAATTTCATCACTTAATTCTTTCATTTTTACTTTGCAGTGACATGAACTCAAGGGTTGGCTACCCTGCTCAAGTTTACAAAACTACCAGTGCAGAGACTCCTCAGCCTTCACAGCTGACCCAGTCCAGCTCCTTCCAGCTCTCTGCCTCCGTCCCCAAGTCCTTCTTCTCCAAGCAGCCTGTGGGCAATAAACACCCAACAGAGTGGAAGAGAACAGACGAGCCTCCGCCACGGCCACTTCCCTTCACTGACCCAAAGAAGTAAGTGCCTGGTCACCCCCTAAGGCAATGCAGGAACAAAGGCAGAGTGTCTCGGGGCCAGGAGGACAGTGACACCTCAGTCACTGATCATCAGGACACTGTACCACTCCGTACACTGGGAGTGCAGCTGTGGACAGGTGCACTGGAGTCCCTGCCCTCAGAGAGCTGACATTTTGGTTGCAGAGTCAGAGAATAAATAGGGTAATTAAGAAAAGCACACAGTGCCCGACGGGTGTGGCTCAGTGGTTGAGAATCAACCTATGAAACTGGAGATCATAGTTCCCAGTCAAGGCACATGCCCAAGTTGTGGACTTGTTCCCATTGGGGGGCATGTAGGAGGCAGCTAATCAATGATTATGATCATTGATATTTCTATCTTTCCCTCTCCCTTTCACTCTGAAATCAGTAAAAATACATTTAAAAAAGAAAAAAGAAAATCATATAGTAGGTCAGTCAGTGGCTAACACTGTATAGTGTCTGGATAAGGAACATTTTAAGCAGAGAAAATAGTAACTGCAGAGACCCATGCATGATCTGTAAGAGGAAGGCCAGTGGCTGGAATAACGTGAGCACATGATATCAGAGAGGCAATGGGGACAGGTTACAGAGGGTCATGTGGTCACCCACTAAGGCAATGCAGGATCAAAGGCAGAGTGTCTCAGGGCCAGCATCTGCTGTAAGTGAGGTGGCACCACGGAAGGGTGTGGAGCAAAGGGGGAACATTATCTAAATTGGGTAACCTTGGGGCCCCTACGTCTTGCATGTGGGGCAGGGCCTATGAGGAGCTGCTATGACAGTCCAGGCAGGAGACAAGGAGGCTGGAACAGGGTGGAGGCCCAGGAGGAAAAGGGCTGCTTTGGAATAGATTCTCTGTAATGGGGGCAGGGTTGCTAGCCAGTTGGCTGTGGTGTGAGAGAAGGCAAGGTAGAGATGATAGCAGCTCTTTTAGCCTAAAGGGTCCATTTGCCTTGAATTAACATAAGACTATGCAAGGAGCAGGTTTGGGTGGAGCTCCAGAGCACAATCCTGGATGGGTTACATTCACAATGTGCAGAAGACATCAAGGAGGCAGTCGGGGGACGAGTTGAGCTCTGAGGAGAGGTAAAGCTGGAGAGAGAAATGTGGATGTCATCATCATAAGGTAGAGGAGTTCACCCAGGACCAGATGTGGGTAGAGAAGAGGGAAGTTGTTAAGACTTCCAGGCCCCTCCAGGTTCAGAGAATGTGAGGAGAAGCCCAGGCAAGTGTGGAGTTTGGGAAGCCCAAAAGTGGGCCAGAAGCTGAGATGAACTTGATGCCTGAGTGTAGCAGTGAGCCTGCCTCATGGAGGTGACTGGAGGCTGCAGGAGAGAAGGGTGGAGCAGAATTGGAGGCAGCTGTGTGCGAAGCTCATGAAGAGAGGAGTATGCAATTAAGAAAGGCTTTTTGTTTTTTTTAAAGTAGGTGGAAATGATGTCTAACGTTTATGAAGTCCTCACTATATGACAGTCTTGGTTCTAAGTTCCTGCGTGTTGATTAATTCAGTGAATCTTACAGGATTTCCATGAAGTAGACCTTTTACAGATGAGGCAGGTGAGCCCAGACTCATGCAGCTATTAAGGGATGGGGCTTGGATCAGAGCCTGGGTACCTGGCCCAAGGCTCCTCTTCTGTTAGGTCATGTCATCCTTTGTCCTGTTCGTAATGTCATCCTTCATGGCCTGGATGAAGCCATTCAAATATGTGAATAACACAGAGCTCATGAGGACAAGTGTCAAGAGACAGAAGCTAGGTCCCCGGAGATGGTGGTGAGCAGGCAAGCCTGCTACAGTCACACTAAGAATCCAGTTCACACATCTAACAGCCATCCAGGCCATTCTGAAAACTAGGTTCTCATCCTTGCTCCCCTGAGTAAAATCCCCAGCAGCTTACCTCTTTCTAGGATTAATGGTAAACTCACACATTTCCTGAGTACATAATTTGTACCAGGCAATGGTGCACCATGTGTTTTGCCCAAACTCCAATCCAGACTCTATGTAATCTTCCCTTTGTACCCTTGCCCTCATGTCCTCTCCCTTTCCCTCTCACTCATTGCCCCCTAGCCACATTGACTTCTTGCTGCTCCTCAAACTTGCCAAATCCAGTGCTGACCTCAGGAACTTTGCAGGGGCTCTCCAATGCCCGGACCACTCTTCCCCCAAGTCTTCTGACTGGCTTCAGAGGGGTTTTGTCTAATGCTCCCTCCTCAGATAGGCCTTCCCCGTCTTCCAGAGACCCTGCGATCATTCTCTCTTTTCTCTATTCTATTGCCTATTGCCCCACAGGAAAGCAGGTACTACTACCTTGGTCGCTTATAGCCTGCCTGGAACTCTGTGGATGCTCCGTCAGTGCATGTATGAGCCATACATCTCATTCTCACCTCATCCCCATCTGATCCTGTAAGACTCCCACTTTTCAGGGTGGCTAGAGGGCCAGGCCATGCTAGTTCTTTACGCTTCTCCACAGTGACAGCTGCTCTGGTCACCCTTCCCCTGCGTGCTGTTCCCTCTGCCTGGGTGCTTCCAACCCCAGCTGGCTGACTCCTACCCCGCTGCATTGGTATGCAAGGTCTGCCGAGACAAATACCACAAAGTGGCTCAACACAGAAATTTATTTTCTCACAGCTCTGGAGGTTAAAAGTCTGAGACCCAGGTGTCTACAGGATTCTGAGGGCCTTGAAGCAAATCTATTCCACATCTGTTTCCTGGTGGCTTGCTGGCAATCTGGGACTTCTTGGCTTCTGCTGATTTTCTCAATCTCTGCCTTCATCTTCATACATTGTTCTACCTGTGTGCGTGTCTCAGTCCGAATTTCCCCTTTTCATAAGGACACCAATCAGGTTGGATTAGGGCCCACCTTAAGGCCTCATTTTAACTTGATTACCTCTATAAAGACTATAAATAAAGTCACATTCTGTGATCCTTGTATTTAGGACTTCAGTATACCTTTTGTAGAGAGATCCATAACACCAGTCCTCAGGTATCGATCAGCACAGACTTGCCATACTTGGAGAAGCCTTCCTAATCCAATCCAGGCTTCCCCCTCATGCTGGCTCATGATGCTTTTCTTCTGTGGTGAAGGTCCCAGGGCACATCATGTCGCTCTGTTGCACCTGCTGGAGAGAGAGATTTAGGAGAGGAGAGATACCTGGACCTCATCTAGGGCCTAGTACATAGTATAAGCTCAGAAAATAAACCTGGACATGTGACAGTCCTAAACAAATAGCCATCTCCTTTTTCCCAGAAAGGCTGTGTGTGTGTGTGTGTGTGTGTGTGTGTAAACAATCCATAAAATACTTGAGGACACAAAGGTTTCATGGGTTCTTATAATATTCATTAATTGATACTTAAGTTTTCATCATATGTGTAGATATTGTTCATTTACAATTATTGCTTTTCTTCATATACTTCCATTTCATAAAGCTGTCTAGTTCAAGCTCTTCCTGAGCATTTTGGAGATAGTAAATTTGTCATTGTTAGAGACATTTCTAAGACACTAACCTAGTTTTCCAAAAAATATTGTCACTTCCAGCTAAATTATTTGAGATTAAATGTATTTTTCTTTTTTTAATATGTCTTTCTTGATTTTGAGAGAGAGAGAAAGAGAGAGAGATAGAAACATTGAAGAGAGCAAAACTTCATTAATTGGCTGCCTCCTGCAAGCCCCCTATTGAGGATCAAGCCTTCAACCCAGGCATGTGCCCTGACTGGGAATCAAACTGGTAATCTCTTAGGTCCTGGGTCAAGGCTCAACTCTGAGCCACATGGACTGGGCTAATCATGCTTTTCTTGATGCTGTTACTGAAATTTTATCTCAAGGCATAAGAACTCATTTGTATAACTTATTTACCTACATTTACAAACCTGCTCTACCAGATACTGTTGTAGCCCTTTACCTGTATTGACTCATTTAATCCTCACTATAGAATGGTGAGATGAGAAAAACTGAGGTGCAGAATGATAAAGTCACTTGCCCAAATTCACTCACTTAAAGTTAATTACTGCAAATATTATATCAATGCTGGTTTTTTAATTTTTGGCCCCACAAAGTCACCACATATTATGATCTTATCTCCCCCCAGGAGAATTACCTAATCTGTCTATTAAATATATTTGCCTCCTTTCTCATTGGTTCTGGTTGTGACTGAGGCTGAACATCCCCCAGAAAAATGACAGTGGTTGTAGCTAACACCGTGATCCCTGCCTTTAGCCACACTACTCCCCTTGGTTTGGCCCCATTTATTCTGGCTATCCCATGAGAAGGATCCTGTTTGTATCCCCATTTCCAGATGAGACACAGTACCAAGCCCAGGTCACCCAGCCAAAAATTGGCAGAGCTAGGATTCATATCCAGCAAGATAACTAATAGAGCATCTCATCATGTGAGAGACTCAGGGAGGATAGGCACATAAGGCAGTGACTCACATTTTCTGAGGATGGGTTTCTTGGAGGGAATAGTCTCTTCTGTATTTGGCACTCCCTGCTATGTTTGAGCACATCCTCCATTTGGTGAACAAAAGATGCAGTGAGCTAGTGAAGGACAGCAGTCGTATGTAGAGGGGATTGAGAGCATCTGCCACAGATGGTCCCTCATCCTCATCTCTTCTGCTGCAGGCCCCAGTCAATGCTGACAGCTCCATCTCAGGAGATGGCCAGACAGCACCCTTAGACCACTTTGTCCCAGGACTCTTCATTCATTGACATGTTGTATCCCAACCTTTAGAGAGGAGAACAACATGTGGTTCAGGGCAGGAATCCATTGGCTGCTTACCCCCTCTTTAACACCTTAGTTTCCCTCTCTCTCTTTTTTAATTTATTTTTTTAATTTTTAAATTACAGTTGGTATTCAATATTATATTAGTTTCAAGTGTACAACGTAGTGATTAGATATTTATACAATGTGATACCCCCCCAATAAGTCTACTACTCACCTGACACCATACATAGTTATTACAATACAATTGAAAGGATATTAATTAGAAGAAATATTTTAATGTTGCTATTCACCCTTTCTCTATAATAGAAGTTTCAGATATGAAAGAAAATTAGCAAAATGTATATGAAAATCCTATATAATAAAACCCTAATATGAAAAAAAAACACAAGATGGCAGCATAGGTGAATACCTAAACTGCTGCCTCACACAACAATTTCAAAACTACAACTAAAAGACAGAATGGACATCATCCAGAACCACATTAAAGCTGGCTGAGTGGAAATTCTACAACTAGAAGAAAAGAGAGGGGCTCACAGAGACTCAGAAGAGCTGCAAAAAGCTGAGATATGGAGACGTGCAGGCGTGGAGAGAGAGGGCAGCGGAGTGCCTGGCTGGATTCCTCTGACGAAAGGGAGACGGAGACTCCCGACTGCACTGAACCCCACTTCTGGGCGAGACTCATACTGGGGGAGTCTGGACTGTTGTGAAAAGGGAGGAGTGCATGGAAATTTAGGGGATCTGTGAAAGGGCAGAGGTCTGAGGGCGCGCACACCACTACATGCAGAGAGGATGAACTACTGATGGTGCCACTGGCTTTCTCTAGTGGGCGGGAGACAGAGTCTCCCAACTGTGCTGAACTCCACTTCTGACTGCACTGAACGCGAGTTTTGGGCAAGACTGTGGAGACCCAGACTCATACGGGTCCCAGAGCCCAAGGGAACTGGAAAAGCAGAGGTCCAGAGGCATGCACGCGTGTGCACAGAGAAGCCTGCAGCGATTACAAGAGACACTTGAGACTCAGGGACCACATAGGGTGAGGCTGACTGGAAGCCAAGGCTGTCTGCTCAGCCCTGAGATTCCATCCCATCTAAGCTCAACAAAGAGGCTTTTGCAGTTTTGCAAGTCTTGTATCATAAGGCTGACTCCAGCACAGAAGTTCTCCCGGCGTAGCGAAAATGCGTAGACAAAGGAACAGATCACAAACGAAAGAAATGGAGGAAAACAAATGACTGGATATAGAGTTTAAAATCACGATTAAAATGTTTTTCAAGAATTTCCTAGAAAAGATGGATAAATTTTTTTAAATATATTTTATTGATTTTCCACAGAGGGAAAGGGAGAGGGACAGAAAGTCAGAAACATTGATGAGAGAGAGACATTGATCAGCCGCCTCCTGCACGCCCCACACTGGAGATGTGCCCGCAAGCAAGGTACATGTCTTGACCGGAATCGAACCTGGGACCTTTCAGTCCGCAGGCCAACGCTCTATCCACTGAGTCAAACTGGTCTCGGCAAGATGGATAAATTTAGCGAGACCCAAGAGGAGATGAAAAAGGACCAACTAGAAATTAAACATACACTGACTGAAATAAAAAATATTATACAGAGACCTAACAGCAGACTAGAGGAATACAAGAATCAAGTCAAAGATTTGAAATACAAAAAAATAGAAAACACTCAACTGGAAAAGCAAAAAGAAAAATGAATCCAAAAATGTGAAAATAGTATATGGAGCCTATGGGACAACTTCAAGCATACAAACATCAGATTTATGGGGGTGCCAGAAGAAGAGAGAGAGCAAGATACTGAAAACCTATTTGAAGAAATACTGACAGAAAACTTCTGGCTCCCCTACATAATTCTGATGTTGGTACGCTTGAAGTTGTCCCAGAGACTCCTTATACTATCTTCACATTCTTGGGCTCTCTTTTCTTTTTGTTTTTCTGATAGGGTGTTTTTTGCTTCCTTTGATTTAATTCTTGGGTTCCTCTAGTCTGCTGTTGGATTTCTGTATATTATTCTTTATTTCAGACAGTGCATGCTTAATTTCTGACTGGTCCTTTTCCATTTTTTGACATTCTCCTTAAGAGCGTTGAAGGTCTCACTAAGTTTCTCAGAGGTCTCACTAAGTTACTCAGCAGTTTGTAGAAGATTCTTGACTAACCTTATAAATACGGTTTTGAACTCTATGTCCAGTCGTTTGCTTTCCTCCATTTCTTTCATTTATGACATGTTTCTTGGTCTCTGCATTTTGGCTGCTTCCCAGTATTGATGGAGTGGCTTTGTGTGCTAGTTGTCCTTAGGGCCCAATAGCTCCGTCTCCCCAACCACCTGAGGTGGACACTCTTGGTGTACTCCTTTGTGAGCTGGATACACAGTCTTGTTGTAGTTAAGCCTTGATTGCTATTGGTACACTGGGAGGAATTGGCCTCCAGGCTAATTGACTGTGAGGATTAGCTGTGTCTATTAACGGAGGAATTGCTGTGCTGGAGACAGCCCTATGGGGCATAACTTGCTTCAGTGGGGCTTTGGTGCTCACCGAATCTGCCTCTTGAGTGTGTCACTTATGTATGTGAGGAATTGAAATCTGGTGTCGTCTCACACTGACCTGTAGATACACTGGTTCCTGAATCGCCAAGGAGGTGCAAGTCAGCTACTGTCTGAGGCCACCCAGCAGGAGCTACAGGGAGATTTGCTGATTTCTCCTCTTTGCTTGGAGTTTGGAAGTTTTGGAGTTGTCTGATCCAGTTGTAATTTGTTAGATTAAGTTGCCAGAGGGCAAGCCGTTCATATGCAAAAGTCGCAGCACAGCTGAGTGGGTTTATAAATTGGGCAGGGCAGGGTCTCAGAATCACTAAGCTAGGGCATGGCAAACAGCAATAGCTGCCAGTCAGCCCTCTTTGCCATGTTCTGTTCAGTGTCCTGATTCCCGCGCCCCAGCTCAGTAAACAATGATTCCTGTGTGCACCTCTGTGAGAGCCACCCTCCCTTTCTGACCTGATGGCACACAGTCCAATTTCTCCCTGTATGAGTCTGGGTCCCCAGAATCTTGCCAGAAACTGGAATTCAGAGAGTCGGGAACTTGTAACTCCCTCCCAATTGAAAAACAACAGCACACACCAGCCCGATTCGTGTGTGTCTCCATACCTCTGCCTTTCGGAGCCTCTGCACATCCTACCTGGTCTGAATGCACTTTTTGCTTTCCTTCTAGTTGTAGAACTTCCACTCCACCAGCTTTCCTATGGTTCTGGGGGATAGTTGTTTTGTCTTTTATTCGTAGTTTTGGTGTGGTTGTGAGAGACAGCACGTATAGGTATATATCTTATGCCGCCATCTTGGTTCTTCCCTGTCAGCTGATTTCTTAACAGAAACTATGCAGGCCAGGCGGGAGTGGCAAGAAATATTCAGTGATGAATAGCTAGGACCTACAACCAACATTATTTTACCCAGCAAAGCTATCATTCATAATTGAAGGTCAGATAAAGAGCTTCACAAATAAGAAAAAGCTAAAGGAGTTCATCAACACCAAACCAGTACTATATGAAATGCTGAAAGGTACTCTTTAAGAAGAGGAAGAAGAAGAAAAAGGTAAAGATAAAAATTATGAACAATAAATACTTATCTATCAACAATCTAAAAATCAAGTGAATAAAAAATCTGATGAACAGAATACACTGATGAATACAATAGAATCAGGAGCATAGAAAGGGAGTGGACTGACAATTCTCGGGGAAAGAGGTTAAGGGGTTACAGGGAGAGACTGGACAAAAATCATTCACCTATGAATGAGGACAATACGAGGGGAGGTAAGGGCAGAGGGAGGGATGGGAGCCGGGTGGAGGAGAGCTACGGGGGGAAAAAAGAGGAACAAATGTAATAATATGAACAGTAAAGATTTATTAAATAAAAAATTTTTTAAACCCTAATATGCAAATCGACCAAACATTGAATGTCTGCCCCCCAAGAGAAAAGAAACCAGCAGCAGCGATCAGGGGTGGGGCTGGCCAGCAGGTGGCGCCAGGCCGCCAGCCAAAGTGGAGGTCCCCAATTGCCCCATCCACCAATCTCCCCACAGATCAACCCTGATTGCCAGTCAGGCCTATGGACCCACCTTATATATTGGGAACAGTCTCAGATTTAAAAATTAAAACCTGGAAAGGCTACACGAAAAAACAGGATGATGCAGCGATGGTATGAATGGACTCTGGTTTGCACATTTTGTGGTCAGTCCAGTAGATGCTGTGGGTAAAACAGTACCACCATGACCTCTAATACAATGTATTAAAACTTTATACAGATATGTTTTTCCACTACCACCTGGACCATTGAAGAAAAAGCATTTGGGATGTACAGTTAGATCTTGGATGGCAGAAATTATAGTCTGAAAGGCTGCCAACTGTTCCTCGTTCAGAGAATTATCAAAACCTCTGCCTATTGCTTGTATTATTCATCACATGTGTTTGTATTCGTTAATAAATGATAGCCCAGAAGTTTGAAAAATGAACATTTTATTCCATGAAATGTGAATACTTCTTAAGTTTCGTTAAGGGCATGCATTTCACAGTTCACACAGGCATACACAAATCAATGTTTATTTTTAAATTATCAATGCACATCACGTACCAGCCTGTCGATTGTGCCAGCAAGAGCTTTACCTGTATCATGCATGCACGAGTCAACATTTATTTTAAAATTGCCAGTGCATGTCATGTACCAGCCAGTCAATTGTGCCAGCAAGAGCTTCACCTATATCATGCATGCACGAGTCAACATTTATTTTAAAATTGCCAGTGTGCATACTATGTACCAACTGGTTGGACAGACAGACGGACAGTCAGTCACTTAGCCTTTTTGTTAAATATATCTTTATTAATTTCAGAGAGGAAGAGAGAGAGAGCGAGAGAAACATGATGAAAGAGAGAATCATTGATCAACTGCCTCCTGCAGGCCCCTCACTGGGGATCAAGCCCAAAACCTGAGCATGTGCCCTTGGCCGGAATTGAATCCAGGAACCTTTAGTCCACAGGCTGACGTTCTATCCACTGAACCACACCAGCTAGGGGCTAACCTTTTGTACAGAGAGATTATTGACTATATTCCCTATGCTGGGTCAATGCTCAACCACATGTGACTGTGTTTATAACTGGCAGTTTGTTCTTTTTGTTTTCCAGGATTAACCAGAGCTCTTTATTCTTCTACTTCGTTTGTTCTAATTCTCTACATTTAGAATCCAAAGAACATAGCTTTTATCTTTTCCTTTACATCATTTATTTGGTCATGGGAAAAAAATAGTGGAAAGCAACATTTTCAGCCAAGAGATCCACAGGAGTTGATACATTCATTCACAATACTCAGCTGAAATGGGCAATTTGTACTTTTTAATCCCTTCCCCTTTTTCACCTATTCCCCCAAATCCCCTCTCCAATAACCATCAAAATGTTCTCTGTATCTATGATTTTGTTTGTTTTGTTTGCTTTTTTTTTTAGAATCCACGTTGTTGCAAATGGCAAGCTTTTCTTCTTTTTTTAATGGCTAATATTCCATTGTATATATGTTCCACTTTATCCACTTGTCTATCAGTAGATACTTAGATAGTCTCCATATCTTGACTATTGTAAATAATGTTGCAGTGAACATAGGGATATATATGTCTTTTCAAATTAGTGTTTTGGGTATCTTTAGATAAATACCCAGAAGTGGTATTTCTGGGTCACATGGTAGTTGTATTTTAAAATATTTGTTTGGGTTTTTTTGTTTGTTTTTTAATCCTCACCCAAGGATATGTTTGTTTGTTTGTTTGTTTGTTTCATTGATTTTAGAAGGAGGGGGGAGGACATCAATGTGAGAGAGAAACATATGTGCATCACCCCACCTGGGAATCTAACCCACAACTTGGGCATATGCTTTGACCGGGAATCGAGCTCTCCACCTTTCAATATAAGCTCCAACCAACTGAGCTACAAACCTCCACGTTATTTTCCATAGTGGCTGCACCAATTTACAGTCCCAAGTTTCTCTCTCTTTAAATTGGGATGACACTCCTACTTCTAGAGTTGCTGAAGACTTATTGAGTTAATTCATGTGAGACTATCTCCCCTCCCCCAGCACTGAGTTCAAGTTGCACAGGACTAGCAGGTGAGGGGTATGACTAGGTAAATGGCTTCCCAGGATGATAGGAGGAGGCCAGGCTTGAGTCCCACAGAGCAGGAGACACAACCAGCAGCACTCAGCTGTCCCGATCTTGACCCAATTGAAGGGCTTGCACTGCTCTTGTAGGCTAGGGGTCTCTCAGCCACCGAGAAGCCTCACAAGGCTGACACAGCCAAGAACAGGCCTCCACTCTTCCAGGGAATGTCCACACTGACACCACTTATCCCTGAGTGGTAAGCAGGTCAGCCACAGCACATAGGTGGTTATGAGGTACGTGTGTTGGTCCCTGGCCCCTGACCCCAAAACCAGAGCCCAGTGAGGAGGATGCAGGCCCTGGGGAAGAGCCTCTCTCATTGCCTTAAGGGTGGTAGCAGTTAAGGAGGATAAGCCCAATGGGTCCTACCGGAGGACGATTAAGGAGATGAGATGAAATAATGCGAGTGAAGGGCAGTGGGGGCCTGGTAGAGAGTGAGCACTCTGGAGGTGAGTTCTGTTGCTGATACATTACACTATGGTCAAGAACAAGCCCGAGTTGACCTCAGTTCACACCCCAGCTCTGCTGTCCTGTGTCAAACCCTTCAGAGCATCAGTGCCCTTGCAGAGTGAGGTAGTGGTGGCACCAGTGCCTTTCACCATTGCTGTGAGGAATAAATGTAGCCACAGGAGATACACTGGCCCCAGTTGAGGTCCATGTCACAAGGAGCTGTTGATGTCACAGTTTATGCACATTTAACTCTGCTTTCATCGTGAGAGAATCTCAAGGTGGCTCCGAGCCCCAGGCAAATATGGGTTCTGGGTATTCTTAGTTCACTGTGCCTCAGTTTCCAGCCTTAAAAAGCAAAGACTCTGAGTACTTACATCCCAGAAGTGGCGTGAGGATTCAGTGAGTCATAGGGAAGTGCCTGATCATTCTTGGTTAGACTGACTGACACTGGCATCTGACATGTGCCCCTGACCAGCCGGAATCAAACCCAAAACCCATCAATACACAGGCCCAGGCTATATCCACAGAGCCAAACAGGCTAGGGCTTCGCTTATTCTTTTCTCTTCAGTTTTTTTTTTTTTTTTTTTTTACAGAGAGGAAGGGAGAGGGATAGAGAGACATCTATCAGTTGCCTCCTGCACACCCCTCATGTGCCCTTGATCGGAATTGAACCTGGGACCTTTCAGTCTGCAGGCCGACGCTTTATCCACAGGCTGACGCTCTATCCACTGAACCAAACCGGTTTTGGCTCTTCAAATATCTTGACAAAGGTTCCACATTAGTATATACTAGAAGGTGATCTCTTTCTAATGGTCAGAGAGGAGTTAAATTATCCTCTGAGGGCATTACGTTCTGACAATGATAGAAACCAGAGATCTTAGAAAAAAGGGAGAATATCAGAGTTATACAAGCCCATTTTGGTTTGAGTTTTTAACCTGGAATTAATGCCATTGTAAAATATTGCTTGGACTTTACAATTTAGAAAAAACATTGGAAAATTTCTTCCAGAAAAAAAGAAAATAATGATTAGTTTGACTCTCCAAACTGAATTTCATCATACTTTTTCCCTTTAGACATGTCACAGCAGCCCACTAATGGTATCAGGCCATGAAACCTGCAGTAGGCAAGACAGATGCAGATTTGAGGGTCAGGTGAAAGTTTTAGCCTGATTTCTTCCACTGTAGAATTAGAAATGTGCCATTAGACCTAGCCATCCTCGGAGCTGGGAAGGAGATTTTAGCAAATGAACACAAACTAAACAATGGGGAAGGAATACTCATTCTTTTGGCTTAACTATTCAAGGTATTTTTTTTTCTTTCTGTTTTATGAAAGTCATTTAAGCTTGTTGAAAAGGAAAGAAGAGAGGAAGGCAGGGAGGGAGGAGGAAGATAAGTAAAGAGGTTGCTTGGAAGGAAGGAGGGAGAGGAAGAAGGAAGGAGGCTTCATCTGATACTCATTAACAACTACATTTAACTCTCAAAGTGTGGCAGTCCTGTTCCTGACTACCACAGGACACAGAATGCAGAAGGCTGAAGGTGAAAGTGGAAGGAGAGGGGCCACAAATGCATAGTACACATAAGTCCTCATGAGGTGACTTCAGTAAAGAAGTAGCACAGGATTGCATGATCCGGGCACCTGGGCTGAGAGTGCATATCAGGAGATTGAGTGGTCAGGGGAGGCTTCTTGGAAGAGGTGACATTTGAGCTAAGCTGGATGAATGAGAAGCTGCCATTCATTCATGGGGAATGCTGGGCAGGGCATTCTAGGCAGACAGAAAAGCCTATGCAGCCCTAAGGCAGGGATGTGCCAAGTGTGTTCTGTGCAGATAGAGTGAGGACAGAAAGGGGCCAGGACAGGTTGTTTGGGACCTTGTGAGCTGTGGTGAGGAATTTTTTGTTGTTGTTGTTCTTTGGGGAGCAGGAAGTTTGTGTGTTTATTCTAAATTTGTATTTATTTTTTATTTTAAAGAGATGGGGGGGGGGGCACTGATTTGTTGTTCCACTTATTTACATATTCATTGGTTGATTCTTGTTGCGTGCTATGACCAGGGATCAAACCCACAATCTTGGCATATCAAGACAATGCTCTAACCAACTGAGCTACCAGAGGAATGTTTATAGAAAGAGAATCCCCTACATATCCAGTTTTGGAACTGAGAGTTTGGTGAGCTTCAATATTTCGAGCTAAGCTGTCTGAATTTTGTTTTTTAAAGATGATTTCATACTATACATACCACTTCTTTATTCCCATGTCCTACCTGAGAGGACCTTTTTCTGTGCATGTGGTTTGCTCCATTTTTTTTCCCCTGTGGTGCCTCGCCCTTCCCTGCTTCTCTATTTGTCCCTCAGGTAAGAACAGGACCCCATGTAGTGTCCGGTACACAGGGCACATGTAGGTCCATGCAGATCTTCTGGAGGACCCAGTCCCAGAAGTAGAACTCCTAAGGCAGTGAGGGCATGGTTTAAAGTTTTCAGCAAGGTATTTTTATACCCCTCCCAGAGGAGAGCCTCATGGACAATGCCCCTTCCCCACTGTAGGTGTACTGTGGGCTGGTCTGCTCCCTCTCCAGGGCACATGGGCACAGCACCATGCCTTGTACTAAGTCACACCCTCCCTCCCCCGTGCAGGGGATTCTGGGAAATGGAGAAATCTAAAAGGAAAGGAGATGGGTGGTTCCCCTTCCAATTCCCATGGGAGGAACATTGTCTCTGGGGTCCCTGCATCTCTTCCTTTCTCTCTATCTCTTTCTGTTTCTCTCAGATCTAAAACTTTTCATTTGTCCAGAGAACACTGTAACAGAACCAAAATTAGCCTACACCTGAATTCTCTTTTGGGGAGGAATATAACTTAACAAGAAAAACTTGCTACCCTTTCTTCCTTTCTTTGTTAAAATCGAAGAGCTGGCAGCTGAGATAATGAAAAAGAAAATGTGGACTTCAAAACCCTCCGGCATCCAAACAAAATGATGCAAGTTTAGGTGTCAGCTTTTTAAAAACTAGTTACTATTACTATTGTCGTTGTTGTTATAACGTGCTTATCTGTTTCTATATATAAATTGCCAGCAACTGGACCTTTGTAGATTGTAATGGCCGATTGCTATGACACACACTGTTGCCAGGGGGCCGGCCAGCCAACCTCTTGCAGCCCCTCCTCCCATGTTCCCCTCCCCCTCCCCCATCAGGGGCAGGGCAAGCTGGCTAACTGCCTGAGGCCCCTCCCCCCAGCTGGCGCCACCCTCACCTCCAATCGGCACCCCCATCCCACTCAGGGGCAGGGCTGGCTGGCCCACAGCCAGCCCCACCTCCTATCAGCCCCACCCACCCCTACCCCAATTGGGGCCAGGGCCTGCTGGCCAATTGCCCTCAGCCCCTCCCCCAAGCCACCTGAACCCTGAGGCCAGCCAGACCCCACCCATGCATGAATTCATGCACTGGGCCTCTAATGGTAAAATAAATTCAGATGGAAGGGCATCAGATGAAAAGTTCCATTTTCCTATTTCCCAGAGATAATTGTGGCTCATCATTTGTTCCAGAATTTTTTTCTGCAAATGAAAGTGTACTTTAAAATCAAATGTGATTATGTGCCACCAATGTGTGTCATTTTCATGACATCTTTGTGATATAAACATGGCAGTGATACCTATATGCTCTGCAACCTGGTGGCCTTGGCAGGGATCCTGACTCCTCCACTCACCAAACAAGCACTGTATCGTTACTTTACCTTTCTGTGCCTCAGTTTCCCATCTGTTGAATGGGGGTGATAGTAACAGTGGCTCCCAGGGAGGGCTGCCTTGCAAGTTTAACAGCATATAGGGAGTCTTTGGCACCAGGGATGGTACCTGCTGCACAGTGAGGACTGTGCTCCTGGTAGCTGTTGCTTTTTCTCTCCTAGCAATTCCTCAAGTCAGAGGCCCAGTTTTCACCAGGGAAATAAGACATGAACCCAAAGGCTGGGCTAGAATCAGAAGGCAGGAGGAGGCCTCAGGGGAAGTCCCAAGAGCAGTGACCCCAAAACCCAGGGGAGGGCCAGGGAGTTATCTAGTAGTGGCCTGTGGGGCCAGCAGAGGGGAGAAGGAACAGCTCGAGGTGCTGGTCAGCCAAGTAAACTGTTCCAAGGGCAGCATCACCCTGGGTCAGATGCCAGCAAGTGCTCTGCAGCAAACCCTACGATGCCATACAGTCAGCATGTTTTCCTGGTGAGCAAACTGGGGGTCAGAATGACGGTGTGGCTTGCCCAGGGTCCCACAGAAGGAACAAGCAGTCAGGACTCAACTCCAAGCCTGTGTCTCCAGGGCTCCTGCCTTTAATCCAGACTGTGCTTCAGTGGCTTTTAGACCACAGTGTTCCGGAAGGCAGTGTGGGGTCAGCTTTGGGCAGTGATCAGTGACTTGAGCTCACAAACCAACTTCTGGAATGGAAAGCAGGGTAGAAAGTGGAGATGGGAAAGTCAGGGGTTCCAGGCCCCTGCCCAGGGACAGGAGCCTCATCTCTGGACCCTGTTACTTCCCAGCTTATGAGCTTCCTTCCCCATGTAATGGATGAGGAAACAGTCTAGGATAACTGATGGCAGCTCCTAGAGCACCCAGGCCAGAGATCTGCTGCGTGTGGCCCGGCACTTGCTGCTGGGACCAGTCCCCCAGGGGGTCTCCCTCTGTGAGGTCTCATTCCTCTTTGTGGCTGGAAGTCCTGGTCTGGGCCACTTTCATCTCACCTGCAGGAGCTTCCTCCTTGTCTCCCTGCTTTCCCTCTTGTCCCCACCTCTGTGAAGGTCACTTTTATGTTCAACAACCAGAGCAATCCTAAAAGGCGAGCCAGGACCCCACACTCACCAGTTCAGAACTGCAGAGCCTCCAGGTCCCCACTGTGGCTCATGAGTCCCGGCAGTCTGCCCCGCCTGCACCCAGACATCATCACCCATCACACTGCCCTCCTCACTCCACTCCATCCTCTAGTCCTCAGACTCATCACTCTTGTTCCCATGTGACCCCCTCAGAAAAGCTATCCTCCACCCCATCATCCTATCCATTTACACAGCTTTATTTTTCTTCTGACTCTTCTTCCTACATTCTGGGATCTCTCTATTCATTTGCTCATTGTCAGGCTTCCTGACTGGAGGGCAGCTCCATGCCCACTGCTGCATTCTTCCTGCAGCAACTGGGGGCAGAGTAGGTCCCTGGGAAGTAATTGTGAGGTGAGTGAAGAGAGCACAAACGAGGTCTCTCTTCTGTCACACCAGGTGGCGCCCAGTGGCGTTGGGCCTTCTCTGGCCAGGACAGCTTTGAGACTCATCTCCCGCCGTCCCAGGACCGTGCTGAACCTGATCTCTCGTTTCAGGCAGGTGGATACCAATACGAAAAACGTCTTTGGGCAGCCACGGTTGAGAGCGTCCCTCCGTGACCTCCGCTCCCCACGGAAGAATTATAAGTCCACCATCGAGGATGACCTGAAGAAGCTCATCATCATGGACAACTTGGCACCAGACCAGGAGAGAGATGCCGGAGTACGAAGTGGGCTGCGAGGGAGGGAAAGGGTGGCGGACCTACCTTCCACAGCCACTTCAGCCTCTTCCTGCAGGTCGTTGGCCTTTGACCTCTGCCGGCCCTGTATGGGGTGTATGTGGCTTTGTGGCCGGGATTTGGGGCATCACATTCTCAGTCAGGCCAGAGGCACGGTGTAAACCAGCGTGGTGGGCAGGCAGGGACTTATTCCACACTAGAGGAGCTCATGTGACGGGGGATGTTCTCAGAGGCCTCATGGAGCCCAACCCTGGGCACTAAAAGTGGAGGCAGGATTCCCAGGGACTAACACCGCAGTTGTCTTTGTCTCTCTACACCCATTGTCCCCGCCTACCCCTGAGTGGTCTTGCTCTTCGGCATGCACTCTCTTGTGGGGATGGAGAGGGCTCTATCCCACAGCACTAGGGAAGTCAGCGCTCTATCCCCAGTGGTACCCAGCCGTGACCGATCCTCATTGGTCCAGCTCAGGCCACACTACCTTCCCTAACCTTATCTGGAGCTGGAGGGCAGAACTGAGTGGTCTACAAGTGGCGGAGGAGGAATCCTCAGGAGGAAACTGGAGTGCTTTGACCAGAAAGGGGCAAAAATGGAGGCTGAGTGGGTAAGAGCCACAGATGTCCAGGGCAGGAAGGCACTTCTGAGGACGGTGACCATGAGCCAGCCCATGACCATGCCCCGCGTCCCTCCCCTGTCTTAACAGCAGTCGCCTCAGAAGAGTCTTCAGCGGACACTGTCTGATGAGAGTCTATGCAGTGGGCGGCGTGAGCCCAGCTTTGCCAACGCCGCCAGCCTGGAGACAGGCCTGCCCAGCGACGTGCTCTTCACCAGCACCTGCGCCTTCCCCTCCAGCACACTGCCTGCCCGTCGCCAGCACCAACACTCTCATCCGCCAGGCGGCAGCAGCCCCAGCACCATCCCTGCCCCTGGCAACGGCTTCCCAGAGAAGACATGTGAGCCTGGGGCTGGCAGGGGAGTTACCCCATGGTTTGAAAGCAAGAGGGACAGGGCTTGAACGTCACCTATGGGTTACCTGGAGGTCAGAGGCAAGAGATCATTGGAGTCAGTTGAGGGAGGAAACTGGGCTACACATGAATTTCAAGGGGGCCTGATGGGTAGGCACAGTGTCCCTCAGGAAGCAAGGGATTGTTGGCTAAGACAGGATTTCCAGGGGTTCACCTTGGAATCTGGAGCACCCAAAGATTGGGGGTCATCGGACATCAGAAATGGGAGGTCAGTCTTGCCAAGTGTAGTTGGCTAGAGCCCTGAGGATCAGGGTTTGGCATCAGCTGACCCCCAGCCCCATTACCTGTTCCAGCTTTAAACAGATTACCTAGTGATCATGGCTTTACCTACCTGACTCCCCCAGGTCTGCCATTGACAGGGGGGACAGGTGTGACTCATCCATCCCTCTATTCATCCAGCAAATATTTAGTGTCCCCCATCAAAAAGCCTTTGGTCTGCCTTCAGATCCCTTTCCACATCCAAAGGCTCTAAAACTGAAGGGAGGGAGAAGGGAGGGCCAGGCTCACTGACAGCACAACCCAACACCAGTGCACGTGAGGCTCTTGATGGTCCTCGATTAGCCTGCTTGGCGGGAAAGATGTTGCTTCGTTGCAGAACACCACCTGCCCTTTCTGGGCGCTGCATCACATGTAGCACAGCCTCCCAAGTCTAGGCAGGTGTGTTTTCCCCAAGGGTTTTGTCTGAAGGACTATGACCCATATCACTGATGGAGCCTCTTGTATGCACAGGCTAGATGGAGGAGGCTCTGGGATTTTTTTGAAAGGGTTTGTTTCTCTGCTTAGTATTCTCTTTTGGCTGGCTCCCCATTGCCATAGTGTCTGGATCCATACTCTTATGTTTTGGTGCCCAACATCAGCTCCTCCACTTCACAGTGCCCTTCTTGAGATCCTCCAGGCCACCAAACATTTCCTCTTAAGAGCATTCCACATGTCTGTTCCCTCTACCTGTCATGCTGTTCTCCCAACCCTGCTCTTGAAACTCCTGCTTCTCTAAAGGCTTTGTTCACTTATTGCTCTTTCCTAGGTGTCTGCGCCAGCCCTAGGCTGGCCCATCTCCTCGCTTCCTCTCAAGGGACCAGCCCAGCCCCTCAATACCTTCATTCCACTGTGCTGTGGGCCAGGCTCCCCTCTAGGCCTGGGCACGCAGTGACGATCACATCGGAGAACATTCCTGCCCCAGTAGGGCTTAGTTTCAGAGGGAATTCCTCAAGCTTTCCTAACCTTCCTCTGCCTCTCTTATCTCTCATCCTTACTGTCCTGTCTGCCTCCGGCTGGGCCTGGCACATGGTTGGCATCCAACACATACTGAGAAGGTGAGAGAGGGCCAAGGCAGAGACCGTGTGCACAGAGAAGAAAGACAGGTGTGAATGCCCCTGACCACCTCTGCTGCACCCTGTCAGTCTCAGCTCAGACGCTGCTGCCTCCAGGATGAGTCAGGCACTCCTCTTGGCCCCCACTTTGGGGGACTCCCATCCGATTCCCGATCCCCCTCTGCCTTTTGTTTCCCCATCACAGCCCCATTCACTTTGGTTGTCATGTGAGGATGGGTCTGTTTCCCTCCCCAGACTGGAGGCACCTCAGAGCAGGCACACAGGTAAACCTCTCTTCGCCCACGTGACACCGTCCCCCTCGTCAGGGAGAGTGCCATCTGGCCTCAGCCTAGCCATGGTGTCCAAATCTCTGCCTCTCCCAAGCCTGCTCAAGAGCCCTTTCCAAGCCATGTCAGAGCTAAAGATACGGCGTTGGCCTACCTCAGGCTTCACTGATCAAAGACCTTCCATGCCAAGGAGCCTCTCACAGCAGCGCCAGCTGATTTCTTGCTGGGCAGTGGCAGCTACTCCTGCAGCCCCACCAGCTCAGCAGTGAAATGCTGGCAGCTGGAGATGCAGAGAATCGTGATCAGGGGCTCAGCTTCCTTCCAGCCTTTGTCACTCCCTGAGCATCCACTGGGCAGATGCACCTGAGTTTGTGCCAGGCCCCCACTCATAGAAGTAACCTCTCTGTGCCTCAGTTTCTATGATAGTAAAATGTGAACAAACTTTCTCCAGCCCTGTCAACTCCTCTGCTCCCAAACCCCCTCCTGGAACTGTAAAATCTACCCTTCCTGTCAGCCCTGATCCTGGTTTCCTAGCTGACCTTCAAGTTCAGCCACAAAACCCACATCCCCCAATCACAGCTCCATCACGGGCTCCCCTCTCCTTAGCCCAGCCTTAATTACCCCCCTCAACCGAAACCCTCTTCCCTCAGTCCCCCACACTTCAGGGTTTCTTCAGCTCCCAAGGGTCTTGGTGAGAGGGGTTGGCTCCAACTATCAGGACCTCGGAAAAAAATCTTTAGTTTTTTGTGGGTTTTTTTTTTTTTAGATATTTAAGTCTCCAACATGATTCTCAAATGACAACCATAGCTGTTTAAAAAAAAAATGTAAGCAAAAATACCTCCCACCTCACTGTGTTAATCTGAGAGTCAAACAAATTAGTAGTGGAAAATGCTAGCACAATGCCTAGCATATAGTAAACACTGAAAAACAGCTATTCATTGTTTCTGTGACATTCTGGCATGTGGAGCAAGTGTTGTAATCTGCCATGAGTCAGCTTAATGCCTGAGCCCTGGAGAGCAGGGATAAAGCAGTGTCAACAACAACCTGCCCACCAAAGCCATGTGGGCTTGGGCTTGGGCTTGGGGCAGGGTCAGTGTCGGACCACCAGGAAGTGTAACCATGGGCAAGGCAGCTTCTTGCTTTGAGCTTCAGTGTCCCCCTGCACAACACATGGATCATAAGGACACCTTCCTCCTGGCTAATTGGAGGTGAAGCTGTGAGAACAGCCCCTGGTGCCCAGCAAGAGGATGCCCTGGTTCAACCACAGCTGGCCCTGCCTGAGTCACCTCCTGACCTCTCTGTGCCTTGCTGTCCTCTGTCCCATCCCTTTTATGGCCTATGAGGCATCGGACGCGCTCAGTGGCTGTAGCAAATGCAGCTGCTGATGCGACTTGTGCTGTCTGTCACTCCAGCACCCTGAAACTTTCTCCACTCAAAACCCTAGGTCTTCCCACAGTGACTCTGCCACAGCAAACACTGTCCAAACACTGGCAACCCATTATATCTGCAGCCTGGCACCTCTCCTCCACCCCACACTCTGTAGCCAGACACTACCCACTGGCTCCCTGTGGGAGTCTCATGGCAGCTCACACCCCACATTCCTAGCGACAAACTGCTGCTCCTCCCAGCCTTCCCATTTCAGCACCAGCTCCAGAATCTTGACGTCACTGTGGATCCATCTCTGCTTACACCCACATCCCCCTTCAGAAAATACTGTCAGCTTCACCTACAAGAGAGCCAGGGTCTCCCAATCATTCTGCACTCTCACCTCCCTCCTCACTGTCACCCATTTCCTCGAGTCCCCTCCATCATCTATCCCCCAAAGACAGAAGGTCCCTGTGAACTCGGCATTGGGTCACATCTCTCACTGCTCAAAGCCCTTCTGTGGCTCCATCCCACTAGGAGAGAAAGTCCTCATCATGGCCCAGAAGGCCCCTTGCAGTCCAGCCCTGCCACCTCTCTGACCTCATTTCTCTGCTGCTTCAGTTAAGGTGATAGTGAAATGGGGGCAACAATAGTGCCTACCTCACTGTGTTAACCTGAGAATCAGACAAGTTAATACATAGAAAACGCTAGCACAATGCCCAACGTGTAATAAATACTGAAAAAAAAACACAAACAAACAGCTATTTCCACTACTCTCTCTCCCCCTTTTCTTCTGCCCCAGCCACATGGCCGCCTCAGTGTTCCTTAAACCCACAGGCACATTCCTGCCTGGGGAATCTTTTACTGGATGTTTCATCTGCCTGGATACTCTTCCCTCCTGTAACCCTGGCTCAGTCCCTCCTCTCCTTCAGAGCTTTTACAAATGCCATCTTCTTAGTAAGGCCTCCCCTAGCACCCTGTTTAAAATGATTCCCACAGAATTATCCAATACTCCCACCCCCTTCCCTGCTGGATGTTTTCCATGGCATTTATCATCTAATAAGTAAGGCATTTATTTAATTATATATAATGTTATAACAATTACATAATGTTGCATAATTATATATAAGGTATAACAATATATTAATTTCTTTGTTTCTCCCACGTTGTCATTCATACCCACCTCCCTATCTCTGTCCTCCCCACCCAGCCACCATCTCAGCCTCTGAGCTCTCACTGGCTGATGCTCGGGACCGGCCACTTCGACGCCTAGACCCTGGAATGATGCCACTGCCTGACACAGCCGCTGGCCTTGAGTGGTCCAGCCTGGTAAATGCAGCCAAGGCATACGAAGGTAAGTGTCCTCCACCCAACCGCACCGGATCCTACCTCTGCTGTGCCCTAAAAGGATCCACAGAGGGCTTTGGGGTTTTTGAAAAGGGACACACTGAGGTTCCAGAATCAGGTGGAACAGGGTTCACATCCTTCCCCTGTCACTTGCTCGCTGTGCAGTCCTGGCCAAATGTCTTCATCTTTCTGATCCTCTTATATTATCTGCAGATTAGGGACGAAACTGTGCCCATGACCTGAGGCTGCAGTGAGGATTACATGAAAGTTATGTAAAACATGTCAGGCACAGAACAAGCCCTAGCAGACAGTACCTTATATTGTTACTATAGGGCAAAACTGTAGCAATCCAAATTGTGTTTAGATTTGCTTTGGCTGCAAGGGGCAAAAAATCCAAGTTAATAATGATTTAAACATGCCTGGTTTTGCACAGGTAAAAATTCTTGGGTGGGCTGGCATGGCACTTGCACAAATGCCTGAGGGCACAGGCTCTTCACCCCCACAAGTGAGGCTACTAGGGTTCTGACCATGATGTCCAGCTTTGAGCAGGAGAGAGAAGGACACATGTCCTCCCTTTAAGGGCACTTCCCAACACCTCCCACCTCTCCTGTGATTACTTCATTGGCCAGAATGTCACACATGGCCACACCTAGTTGCAGATCAGGCTGCGAAATGAGACCCTGTGTCCAGCTGAAATTTGGGATATGTTGTTATGGAGAAAGGGACAACTAAGCAGTCTCTTCCATTTCCTTCCTTTGTGACCTTGGGCAAGCGGCTTTATCTTTCTATGCCTCCATTCCTCATGGATTCTCATGTTGATCCCTGACAGACACAACCATATTTTTCTAGCTCATTTTTTTATCTTTTAGGCCAAGCATGTCAAACTCAAAGGCTAACACAAGCCAAATAAATAAGGTTTAAGTTTTTGTGGGCTGCAAAAAAACAAAAGCTTCAATTTTCATAGAAATGTAGGTTTATTTCAATAGATATCTGTTGAATATAAAGGGCTGAAATAAATGAGTAATTGTTAACATAAAATAATAAAACATTTTAATAAAAATTAATATTTTTTAAACATTAACTTACCAGACACTGAATATAATTGCACAAATTAATAAGCATAACACAAATAAACCTATTTTTCTTGTTCTCTGAAAGCAAAATATTTCCTGTTGCACACACCAAACAAGTCAGTCCAAGACTAATGATATGGCAATCAGCTGCTAAAATATATGTTGCTAGTATTAGTAGAGAGAAATGGTGCACCAGCACATAAGGAAATGAATGCAACACGATTATAGTAGTCATTAGCGAACATTGTGGTTCGTTATTAATAACTAGAGACCCGGTGCATGAAATTTTTACACAGGAAGGGGGCGAGGAGAGGGTGTCCCTTAGCTTGGCCTGCACCCTCTCCAATCTGGGACTTCTTGGGGGATGTCCAGCTGTTGGACATCTCTCTCACAATCCAGACTGCTGACTCCTAACCACTTGCCTGTCTGATTGCCCCTAACCCAGTGGTTCTCAACCTTTCTAATGCCGCCACCCTTTAACATAGTTCCTCATGTTGTGGTGACCCCCAACCATAAAATTACTTTCGTTGCTACTTCATAACTGTCATTGTACTACTGTTAATGAATCATAATATAAATATCTGATATGCAGGATGTCTTAGGTGACCCCGGTGAAAGGGTTGTTCGACCCCCAAAGGGGTTGCGACCCACAGGTTGAGAACCGCTGCCCTAACCACTTCTGCCTGCCTGCCTGACGCCCCCTAACTGCTCCCCTGCCAGCCTGAATGATGCCTAACTGCTCTCTTGCCAGCCCAATCACCCCTCCCCTGCAGGCCTGGTTGCCCCCAACAGCCCTCCCCTACCAGTCTGGTCACCCCCAACTGTCCTCCCTGCCAGCTTGCCCACCCCCCAATTTTCTTCCCCTGCCAGCCTGCTAACCCCAAACAGCCCTCCCCTGCCTGCCAGCTTACCCCCAACTGCCCTCCTTTTGTGGAGGCCATCTTGTGACAACGTTGCACGAGGGTGTCACACGATGCCACCTAGATTTTATTTTATAGGACTAGAGGCCTGGTGCACGAAATTTATGCATAAGGGGGTGGTCCCCTCAGCTCAGCCTGAGAGCCCTCAGGGGATGTCCTACTGATAGGTTAGGCCTACTCCCCATGGGAAGTGGGCCTAAGCTACAGTCTGGCCTCCCTCTGTGAGAGGTGACCTGGCTGATCAGGGGAAGGTGTCAGCCCCATCATCCTGCTGCTGCTGCCACTGCTGGCCACCTCAGCTGCCAAGGTGTTTTCATCAACACAAACTCCAGTCCCTTCACCACAAAAAAATGACAACTTTCTTTAGGCATTTTCAAGATATCTCTTTCATAGGATAGGACATTTCTTTCTTTCTTTCTTTTTTACCCTCACCTGAAGATATTTTTCCATTGATTTTTAGAGAGCATGGAAGAGAGAGGGAAAGACAGAGAGAAACATCAAAGTGAGAGGAACACTTCGATTGGTTGCCTCCTGCATGAGCCCTAACCTGGGCCCCAGCCAGGGAGGAGCCTGTAACCTAGGTACATGTCCTTGATCAGAATTGAACCTGGACCCTGCAGTCAGCAGGCCCAGGCTCTATTCACTAAGCCAAACCAGCCAGGGCAGGATATGACATTTTTTCCTCCAGGAATGTGGTGAAAAATCCTAGATCACCTTCTTGGATTCTTTATTTTTTAACCATTCCTCTCTCCCCAGTGTTGAGTGTCTGAGCTGTACCTTCTTAGATTCTTATTAACCAAGTTACAAAGAACACTGCAAGTGGTGGCATACAAGGAGCTTAGCCAATGAGTGATTAGAAAAGCTGTTTCCTCTGCAGCTCACAGGCAGAGGCCTCCTGTGTTCTGTCCACTGGGGTCAGGGCACGCTGTCTGCCCAGACCTCCCTCCCTCCACAGCCTGGGTGCAGGACACTGGCCTTTTCGCTGGGCGACGACACCTGTGTCCTGCCCCAGCCGCCATGGGCGCCACCATCTTTGTAATGGGTAACGATTAATTTGCATATTAACCTTTTATTAGATTAGATTATGTTTAACAGGATGTTGTAAAATTTAAGAAGTTTTTATTAAAACATTTCTTACATACTGTTATATTGGCTGGGCTGCAAAAATATTCATCGTGGGTCGCATGCAGCTCATGGCCCGCAAATTTGACATGCTTGTTTTAGGCCAAGCTTAGTTGTCCCTCTTCCAAGAAACTCTCCTTGGTATCCCCTAGTCTACATCAAATACCTTCTCTGGGCCCCTCTGCTGTACCTGACCTTACCTGACCTCTCTGAACCATTGCTATCCAATGATGAGTATGTTTCCTCACTGGGTCAGGAGGGAAGGACCCAAGGGCAGTCATCGCTGCATGCCCAGCACAACCTGGCACAGATCTGCTAAATTAGACCCATATATACATGTCCTTCACTTTTCCATGGTTGAGCCAGTCCACTTTGGTAGGTGGCCCTGGAGGAAATGCCTCCCTCATTTCTTCTGCCGGTTGCTTCCATCCCATCTGGAAGCCTCCACTGGCCACAGGATGAAGGCAGTCAGGCCTGGGGTTGGGGTGAGAGGGAGAGTGGTTAGAGCAAACACGGCCCTGCCTCTGGTACACCTCAGCCTTCCCCTCAAGGATGGCTGCCAGGCAGAACCTCAGTGCTGCTGATGCATGTGACCCTCTGGAGGCCTAGCATGTTCCGGGGTAGGAAGGGTTGCTTAGTGGTGCTCCCTGAAGGCAGGAAGCAGCTAGCACTTCATTTCACAAGCAGCATCTCTCTGGTCTCGTCTGAGGGATGTATTCAGATTCCCACTTACAGATGAGGAAACTGAGGCTCTGTCAACAAAGGCACCTACAAATTGTGCACTTTTCAACATTTTCAGTTTGTTGTGTGTCAGGTAAGCCTCAAGAAGCTGTTTAGAAGGTGGGAAGGAAAGGAGTTATTGTGTGGATAATAGAAGCAAAAGACAGATGGGAAGGAAGCAGAGGATGCTGAGCATTGTTGGAGCGGGCGGTGGGTTCATGGGGATGCACAGTGCTGTTCTCTCTGCTTTGGGACATGTGTGATGTTGTTCACAGAAGAATATTTTCAAATAGAAGAGATACTAAGGTCAGGAGAAAAGACAGCAGCTGTAGGAATGTTATTTAGAGAACGGGGATTTCAAGATAACGATTAGCCATCCAGTACAAATGTTAAAGTTCTCGAGTATTACAGTGTGTTGTGATGATGGAGGAGAGAGTGCTGTTCTTTGGAGAAGTAATGAACCACACAGAGGGAAGCACCATGATGTTGCTTACAGTCATAGCAGGAAGAGATATGCACACAGATGGGTGGGGAGAGAAGGTCAGTGTGGCCAAGTATTGCTGGTTGGTGGATCTAAGGGAAGATATTTGGTTGTTACTGTGCTCTTCTCAAAGCAGAAAGATGTCCAATTGACAGGAGCTGCCTTGGTGGGTAGCAGTGCATGTCCAGCATGTGCTCCTCTGCTCCTGGCCTTGCCTGTCCCCGCCAGACACATGTACAGGCCCACCTCCTGGGCCTTCTCGCCCTGCTCTGTGGTGCATTGGGGCCCTCACCAATTCTTGTCATTACAGAAAGATCCCCTAACAGTCCGGTTTAAAATTGCCAGCACTCAGGCCCCACGCAAAGCAAGTTTTCTGTCCCCGTGAATGTTCACTTGCACCAGCAGGCCCTGTGACTTCTGTTCTCTCTTCAGCGTATGAGATTTTGCATTTCTTTTTACTTTTGTGATTTCACAGAACTGGACTATAACTAGCCTCATGTACATTGTCTGTCATTCGGTACACTCCACTTTTTGCCTTTTTTTTTTTTTTTTTTGGCCACTTATTTATTGACTAAAGCAAGTCATTTATGCTAAGAATGTGCCAGGTTCTGAGTTGAGTTATTACTATAATTTAACCTGTCTGTCTCTCCCTTGGATTTTGTCTAAACTGGTTAATTTGTTCTAGGGGCTTGTTCAGAATCACAGTGGGGTTTTGTTGTGTCCTTATCTGATTGGATCTGTTGGCAAAAATTCATCCACATTGCCTTGTGATCTAACAAAGGTGTGGGTGGGAATGTAGTGAAGGTTCAGGCGTGAGGTGCAGAGGGAAGATCATCAAGTGAGGAGGAGCTGGATCTCCGCTGACCCCCTCTCTTCTCTCTCTCCACCAGTGCAAAGAGCCGTGTCACTCTTCTCTCTCAATGACCCAGCTCTGAGCCCGGACATGCCACCTGCACACAGTCCTGTCCACAGCCACCTAAGCCTGGAGAGGGGGCCCCCAACACCCAGGACCACCCCTACCATGAGGTGAGATTTCCCTGGGGACATGCAGGCGAGTGACAGCCACTGCAGGTCATCCCACCACCCGTCTGCAGTATCTGGGGAATGTCTGCCTCCTCATCTAACACTGTGGAATGATCCACACACTGGGCCCAACAGTGATCAAATCGGAGTGGGTCCTATCCTCATGGTTGGGTGGACACAACACTGTAATCAGTGTTCTCACAAGTGTTGCACTCCCAACTTTGAAAAATGTGCTAAGCTGTGACCCCTGGTTGTCCTCTGGTTGGCTTCTGGGTCTCCTCCTCTGTATATTGCTAAATTATGAGAATCTTCTCCCTGTCACCTTTCACCTATTCCCCAGCAGGTCCCTGCTGGGCTGTCTGGGACCTGGGAATGAGGAGGCAGGAGCCCTGCCCTCAGGAGCCTTCCTGGGGAAGGGAGAAGGACATGGACCAGGCTGTCACGTTTGCCGTCTCGCATTTAATGTAACATCTTTGACTGCATTGTCTTGGTAGACTGTAAAATTAAAGAGGGAGACAGAATGGAAATGACGTGTGCAAGTCCATGAGTGTAAAGAGTGCATTGCACATGTGCACAGCCGCCCTTTCCTCGCAGGACTCTATACCACAGTCATGCACTGGACCTGTGGGCGGTACAAGCGATTTTTCAGGATAATTTTGATTCTTTTGTTGGCGTTACACAGTGGCTTCAGGACTCAACCTCCTCCCAAATGTGGCCCCACTAATTACAGGAGCAAGACAGTTACAGGTGGTGCCACCACAGAAAGAGTAGGAGTAGAGTGGGTGTGGAACTAGTGGCACCTGTGGCCTCTTGGTGCGCTCCTGACCTCCTCCCACCTGCATCCCATCTTCTCCTGCAGAAGACCCGGGACCACGGAGGGAGGGAAGGATGAGGAGGCCAAGTCCTCTCCCCTTCTTGGGCTGAGACACCTTCGTCTGCTGCAGCCCACCCCTTCCACAGCACCACCAGATATGTGCCCCACAGAGCTAGGCAAAGCCAAGGCAGGGAAATCTGCACTGAGGAGGAGCCATAGGCTGAGGTCCTGGGTGCAGGGTCCCTGCCTAAGCCTGAGTTTCCCTTCTGTCCAGTGGGTAATGACATGGTGACCTCCCAGGCTGTGTTGGGGCAGAGTCTGTTAGATGGAGACCATGTGCAGTGCAGGGTCGGTGCCCAGTGCCAGCGACTGTCGTCCTCCTCAGTCTCACTGTTAGTCCTGTCCACTCACAGGCTCGTATGCTCCATGGATGTCTGCGGGAAGGATTCTTTGTTTCGTGCCACAGGAGCTGGTCACACTCGGGCAGAATTTCTCCCTAAGCACATACATGGTCCATCCTCTGGGGAAAGCATACTTAAGGGCAGGCACGCACATAGCCTTCAACCTCCATCCACATCTGACTTCCCCCAGACCTGCTCCTCCAGGCCCCCTGGGGATACAAGCAGGAAGAAGATGCCCAGAACCTCAGGAGTAAGAGTGCCTGACCCTGTCTCCTGTCTTTCCAGCGAGGAGCCACCCCTGGATCTGACAGGCAAGGTGTACCAGCTGGAAGTAATGCTGAAACAGCTTCACACGGACCTCCAGAAGGTAAGTCCCCCCACTACACTGTCCAGACACTCAGGGGCCAGCAAAGCTGAGGTACCTGTCCCTCCACCACTGCTATTCTAGGGGAAGTTACCTAGCTTTGAATAAAATCATGAGTTAAGAGTAAAAAGTGACATTACCGAAGGCTAGTGAACACAGAGAAATCACACATTCTTGGAGGAGGAATAAATTAGTTTAACATTTTGGGGGCAAGAAAAGTAATTATGTACCATGTTGACCCACCAATTCCACTTGTGGGAATTTTCCCAGCAGGATCTCAAGCATGGACACAAAGAGACCTGTGAGTGAAGGTGTTCATGCCATACTGTTGACAGAATAAAAAATGGGAGCCAGGCCCAGCTGGCATGGCTCAATAGTTGAGCATTGACCTATGAACTATTTTTCCCCCCTAATGGGAGCCAGTGTAGCCATCCCTGCATAGGTCAATGCTAATGGACATGACAGGTCATCCGGGCAGCAGGTATTCTGCAGCCAATTAAAATAGTCACAGAAATCTATATACTTACTAATATACAAAAGAAATCCAATAACTTAAATAACAAACTAAGCAAGATGCAGAACTGTTTTCCAGAACAACGTCATACTTGAAATAAGTGTTTAACGTCCATGGGTCAGAAGACTGCGTAGAAAGCAGCAGTCTGAATTGTTTGTTGTATTTACCTCCAGAGTAGAAAAGTGAGAAGAAATAAAGATGGAGGAGACTTTTACTTGTTGCTTTATATAGTTTGGAGTAAAGGCAGCCTATACTGTGAGTCTCAAGCACAGAAATCACAGGAGCTCTGCTTCAGCTCCCACCCCAGCATCTTCTGTGACCTTGGACGAATGGCTGCCTCTGGATATGGAGTATCCTGGAAAGATATCCCAGGAGAGGCCATGAAGCAGCCCTGCGTCCACACCCAGCTCCCCCTTGCTGTATGGGGCTGGGTCCCACCATCCTGGGGTGGCTGAGGGTGAAATGAGGTGATAATAATCACAGTGATGTCTGTCAGGCTGTCACCCCACATCACGCTGTGTTGTGAAAGCTCCACATATATGACCTTAGGGAAAGCTCTCAGCCACTCCTTCATAGAGTTGAGGCTACTGGTCCCAGAGAGATAAAATGACTTGCCTGGGGTTACTCAGCTGTGACCAAGCTAGGGAGCCCTGGGCTAGACCACTCGGCTGATGCCCACACCCCACCCTGCAGGAGAAGCAGGACAAGGCGGTGCTGCAGTCGGAGGTGGCCAGCCTGCGTCAGAACAACCAGCGGTTGCAGGAGGAGTCACAGGCCGCCAGTGAGCAGCTGCGCAAGTTCGCCGAGATCTTCTGCAGGGACAAGAAGGAACTCTGAGGTGGAGAGGCTGCCTCACCCCTCCACCTGGGTGGGTGGGGGCTCCTGCTCTCCTCTCTCCCTTGGCTCAGCTCCTGGTTGCAGGTGTGACCAAGGTGATCCAGCTAGGACCCCACTACCCTCCCCTTAAACGCAGAAACCTGAGGCAGGCCTCTCCTGGGCTGTGCGGTAGGGTCTGCTCATGGTCCTGGAGCCCCAGCAGCCCACAGGGTCTCAGGCCTCCCTTGGCTGTTCACCTCTGGTCCCTGGGGCTGGGTCCTGACCACTCTGCCCGCAAGGGCCCATCCTTCCGGGCCAAATCCTGCCTCTTCCTAGGATCTAGACATCAAAGCTAGAGGAAGAAGAGGGCAGTAGTGAGTCTCTGAACTCCACAGCTCCAGGCGTTCCTAAACCAAGTTTCTTCACCACATACAAGAGTTTGGACTTGGCTTGTGGGGCCCGGCCCCCTGCATGAGAAATCACAGTGTGGAAAGCGGCCCATTCTGCCCCCACCCTGGAGAGATCAGGGCCCGTGTGGAAACAGGCCGACGCTCTCCTTCCTGCACTGGTACCAAAAGCATGGACATCACCCCCTCCCAACCCCATGTTTCAGAAAACATCCAGGAGCACATTCTTAGTGTTTCAATTATTTCTTGGGGGTCACAGGAAAGAGAGGGGAAACTCCAACATCCAGAGTCATGTGCTCTGAGGGGGGAACTATGTGCAACCGTTTATCGTCTTTTTCTATGAGCCCCTCAGCCACGGAGGTCACAGTGCCTGAGCCCCTCCACGTTCGATTTGAGCTCCTGCCCCACCAGGCCCAGCTGCAGAGCTGCCCCAGCCCCACCAGCCCTGAACCCGCAGCCACAGCCTCTTCCGGGCACCAGGAAGGGCTCCACGGAGCCCCCAGGTCACGGCTGGAGAGAAACAGCTTTCATCTCTCTGCTTTTGTTTTCTGTTTGCAATTCCCCTCGGCCCACCTTGCAGCCCCCACAGCAGTGGAGACTAGGCCACCCTCACTGTGCTCCGCAGGAGCCTCTGCTGTGGGAAGCCCCATGAGATGCTGGTCCTCCAAAGGCAATAAGGGGCAGTGAGCTGGTATGACACTACACTGTTCACCCAGGAAACAGTTTCTTTTTTTTTTTCCATGTAGAGTTGTGCCAGAACAAGCCTGTATGGCCACAATCTATGGCTTCCCCCAACCTCAAGCTGAGGACTAGGGCCAGTTCCCTGTGGCTGGTGCTCAGCAGGAAGACTCAGAGGGACAAAGTCAGGGTGGGCAGGCCCATGTCTTTCCTTTTCAGGAAGCACCAGACCAGGGGAGCAGCTCGGGCCTGGCTCAGAGCTGCACTCCGGGCTGGGAGCCAGCACCAGGCAGCCCGTGCTTGTCCAGAGACCTCACCGCCTTCTCTTTGGGACCAGAAACCTCAGGGAAGGGGGTGCTGGGACCCAGGCATTCAGGAAGCTGGAGAAAAAGACACTGGCCATGTCCCCCTGCAGTCAGCCCCTGGCCCCTGGCAGCACTGCTGCCTGTGACAAAGCCTGCACATCTGCCACCTCCTCGTCCTCACCTGGGCTGTGGTGTGAGAATCTGCTGGGTCCCCAGCCCTGGCCAACTACTGTGATGTCTCCACTCCTCTTCCCAGACCCCCTTTTTGGACGGGTTCTCCAAGCCCTCCTCACCCCCTTTTTTCACTCCCTAGCCTGGAGCCCGTGCCTCCCCCACCCCTTGCTTTTAAGTTGTCACCTCATCTTCAGATCATTCTAATAATTTGGGGGACCTGATCGGACCTAATCATGTACATTGACAAATGTAAACTATGATTTTTGGTTTTCTGTTATTTTTAAGGATCTCTGCAAAACAGATCTATTTAATTTGAAGCTGGTGTTCTATCTCATGGGTAAGATAGAAGCATGATTTGGTTTGGGGGTTTTTGTATGATTTGTTTCATTTGGATTTTTTTATTCTTGTCTTTTTTTCTACCCCTGTCTTGAGATTTTCTGGCATGTTTCTGGAGGTTTCAAAAGAAATAAATGTTTCATAGAAATAAATGGTTTGTGTGTTCACTAGCTGGCAGCTGCCTGGAATCACTGATGAGAGGTGGTCTAGCATCGGCCCCGCTGTGTTCCCCTTGTCCCAAACAGTCACCGTGCGTATACACACTTCCCCACCTACCAGGGGACACCACTTTGCAAACATTTTTTCCTTGAAACCCAAATGACAGAAATTCATCATAAAAGTCCTTCTTAACTTTAAAAGAGGAAGATTCTACCTCAGAAGTCACCTACCACTAGTAAATGCCTGAAATCAGGACCCAGCCCACAAACTTGTGTTAGTTTTAGAATTAGTGGGCAACTTTTACAAATCGCGATTGGACAAAAGGAAAGCCAGATTTCCAGCTTGGTAAATCTGTCCTTTACAGTAACACTCAGAACTGAGGGCCCACCCATGCCTCCGTGGGCTAGGCAGTCAACCCGGCCACTTCCCCCCAGCTCAGGCTTATTGGCACCCTGTCCACCCAACGTGGGGAGGGGCCGTGCCAGGCCCAGTGAGTTGAAGGTGTCAAAGAAAGACTGACACATCCCTTGTGACCTCCCCTGGCCAAGGCCTTTCTCTGGCGACTCCCATCTGGGAAGGGGCCTTGAACTCTGGGCCCCAGATCTGCAGCTGAACCCTTACAGTTTGACCCAGAGACCACAGTCCAAATCTCAAAATTCCATTTGATCTAGATCTGAGAGCAGCCCAGCCCTCTTGGCAGAGCTGGCCAGGTGGCTGGATCTTCCTGGCCCACCTCACCCATTTCCCCGTCTCTGAGTCAAACCTGTCTCTCTGACCCAGATCCTTCCCTCACCACACACACAAACTTTTTCCAAAACGGGTACATGTCCTTTTTCCAGAGGAGGTGGACCAGCTGTTTTCACATCTAAAAATCCTGGAGTGTTCCAGACACTCCCTTCCCGGCCCTCCTTGAGGCCCCATCCTCAGCTGGGCTGCCCTCCCCCACCAGGGAACTCTGGAACAAGCTGTTCTCACATCTTCTCCTGGTGCCTGTAATGCACCAACTTCCAACACCCCACAACTCACACATGCACTTGCCAGTCCCCGCTCTTGCCTGAACTGTGCCCTGCTTGTCCCTTCCCCACTTGCCCGATTCAATTTCTGCCTCATCTCCCCCCCACCCACCCCCACCCCGTTTCTCCTACAGGCGCCATTTGGAGCCTCCCCTAGTCTCCCACCCCATCTCTGGCTTTCTCCTCACGCAGTCTCTGATTCCCTTCATACCTTTGGCTCTCGCACAATTTTTCTATTGTCCCACTAAATTCTTTGTGTCCTTCCCTCTCATGAAACCTCATTCATATCCCTGTGTCCTTGTCCTGAGCCTTTATCTGTCCCTGGATCCTAACTCTGTAGCTCTCCCCAAAATGCTGCTGCTTATTTTTCTCTATTTCATGTGCGCTGGTTCTCTGCCTCCTCTCCTGTCTCTCCCAACATGTCTATTTTTTATTTTCTATCCCACTAAATCTCCATCTCTTCCCCCATAATTCCTGTGGCTCTCCTGATCTGTATCTCTCTCTCCATATATATAATTTGCTTCCCTCTTCTCTCTCCTGCTTTTTTTTCTGATTCTCTATAAATTTGTAATTCTCATATCTATGTCTTTCTCCTAATGTTCCTGTGTCCCTATCTTTATGTCCCCTCTCCTTCCCCTCTGCTCTTGGCCCCACACAGGAAGTCCCAGGTGATGTCTGGTACTAGGATGAGGTGCGCCTGGCACCCTGCCCTCTACCCAGCCCAGGAGGGGTTGACCAGCTTCATCTGTTCATCCCTTCCCTTCCCCCAGCCCCCAGTTCCCCGCCTTCCTCCTCTCAGCTTTCTGCTGCAGCTGCAGTAGTCTGTTGCCAGGACAACCACAGCTGGCTGGGCGGGAGCCCCCTCACCCCATCCCCCCTCTTCCTTCTGCCAAGGCAGTGAGGAGGTGGGACAAAGCCAGAGAAAGGCGGGGTACAGGAGGGAGATGGAGGTAGGAGCCAGCTCCAGCTGTTAGCCTCTGTTTCTTCTCTCCCAAATGAGGCCCCAGCTCCCCTTCCTGGTGACGCCCCAAACCAGCCTGGAGAAGGAGGTAGTCATGGCAGAGGGATCAGGCCCAGTTTAATACACAGAACAAGTTAATTCACAGCAGAGGCAGGCAATTAAAGGAGACTCATTTACAAGGCGGGGGGGGGGGCATGCCTGGATTGGGGGAGGCCCCCAAAATCCACAACCTCATCCACTTGCAATCTCAATTTCCCTTTTTTTTAACCCGAACAATAAACATACACAACCACAAGAAATAACCACTCCCCCTTGCTACCCTCAATATGGCCAGTAAAGGGGCAGGGGTAGCCGGGCCAGGCCGGTGGGGATCAGGGCAGGGAGGAGGAAAAACTAGTCCATTGCAGAGTCTGTGCTTCTCATCCCAGCAGGCGCTGGGCAGGGACCCGCCTGCCCCACCAGTAACACTTGTGGTGGTGGCAGACAGGGTGGGGCTCTCAGGAAGGGGCAGGAACAGATTTCAAAGCCACAGTTCAACATCATGCAGTATCCACAGTGAGCACCAAGAGGGATAAGGAGTGGGCATCACACCCATCTGCCCTGGGCAAGAGTGGGGAATGGTGCCCACCCGGGGAGCAGAGGGGAGGTTGTTGCAGCTCCAAAACTGGGGGGAGGGGTTGCCGGGCAGGAAACTGATATAGACTGGTGCCCTGTGGACTCACTCAGCAGTGCCCCCTCACCCAGCCAGGCCTTATAGGACTCTGTATATATTAATTTCTTTTTTCTTTTTTTTTTAACTTTTTGATTTTTTCTTTAGAAAAAGGCTGGGTCCAGGCCCTGGGCTGGCATCCACCACCCCTCATGCCCGCCCAGAGGCGGGGTATGGCTTTGAGGGGAGCAGAAGCCCCTGGTGCCCATTTGTCAAGGGATGGGGAAGGAGGGGGGAAGAGAGAGGAGCCCTGCTGGGCCACCAACCCCAGGGCGAACATTCCACTTGCACAGCGGGAAGGGGGAGGCCCAGCCCCCTCCCAGGCTTCCAGCGCCCCTTCCCACTGGCGCATTCAGGAGGAGAGAGTAGAACTCTGAGAGGCAGATGGGCAAGCACCACCCCAGAGGTCCAGGTGAGCCAGAGCCAGGCCTAGGTGAGAGTGATGTAGGCAGAGGCCTTCTCTTTCAGGTGCCGAAGACACAGGTGACAACTCCAGCTCCCTGTGGATGGCCAGAGGACAGGGAGTTAGGCCAGGTCCAGAGAGGGCTGCTCAGCCCCTCCTAGCCAGAGGGCAGGGTCCTTACCAGCAAGAAGACAACTTTCTAGCCCACCCACCCCAGTCTCATGCCCACCTCTGCTCTCACCTTCCGGGGGCTCCGCCATGGGAGGGCTCAGGCAGTACATGTGGTAACCCCGATCACAGTCATCACAAAACAGCAGCTGGTCCTGGGGGTGAGACCCGCCCAGTTGGCATCCTGGGAGCACAGGGACTAGAAATCGGGGTGGGGGGCTGGGGCAGGGGCTAGTCAAAGGGACTGGGGGAGGTGGGCCCTTCCGAAAGAAAGGGCTCCTGCCCTTGCTGGTTTGGCTCAGTGGATAGAGCATGGGCCTGCGAACTGAAAGGTCCCAGGTTCAATTCCAGTCAAGGGCACATGTCTGG